>JAEOAD010000870.1:0-13759 GCA_036365145.1 Orientallactaga sibirica | reverse complement strand
GGCAACGTTTGGCCAGCTGTCATGCCTCCTGCCAGGGCACACAAGTCAGAAAATATCCTAAGCTGCTGTAAACACGCTGGGTTGGTCATCCAACCTTCACCGCCTCGTGGCATTCCAAATAAGCATCCCCTAGATATGCTTATCTCATCTAGGATCGGGAAAACACTGGCCCGTGGTCGAGGGAGATGGGGAGGGAGGGGAGACGAGTGGAGGGGGAGTCACACGGAGCAACTGGGAGGAGATTGAAAAGCTAGATAGATATTTCTCAGTGAATGAAGCTGTCAGACAGTCTGAGAGAACAGAAACCAGCCCTCAGTCCTTTACACTCTCCCAATTAAGAGAAGGAAGGAAGGAAAGAAGGAAGGAAGGAAGGAAGGAAGGAAGGAAGGAAGGAAGGAAGGAAGGAAGGAGAAGGGGAAGGTAGGAAATACTTTTTAACTGACAACTTCCATCAATAGAAACAATATGAAAAGATCAAAATATCATCCGTTTGTAGTGGTGGGATGCCCTCGCATTCATTCTCTCTCCCATTTGAAACCCCCCCACAAGTTATCTGCCATTGGAACCGAAAATTATGTAGGAAACAAGACAAGGCTAGCATGTATCCCAACCGCCCTCCCCCTGCTGTTGAAGAATGGGAAGAAGGTGCGACTGGGGGGGGGCGGCGGAGGCAGAGGCAATGCATCCATCCGGGAAGTACAGGACAGGGTAGGAAGAAAAGGCACAAAGCAAGCTCTGCTTTTATGAAATGTCAGTTTTATTTTACTTAGAAAAACCTGCAGGGCAACTAGAAGAATCACAGTAGCGATTAAAGGAAGAGATAGGAGAAGGAGGAGGAGGGGGGGGAAGAGAGAAAAAGAGAGAGAGAGAGAGAGAGAGAAAGAAAAGAAAGAAAGAAAGAAAGAAAGAAAGAAAGAAAAGGCTACGGAGATAGAGATGGTTGGTCCCATAGTTACTTAAGGTGGGGTTGAATTCCACTAACCATGTAAAACCCAGGTACACGACGTGACACATGTGTCCGGAGTTAGTTCCGTTCACAGTGGCAGGAAAGCCTAGCAATTCATTCGTACTCCCACGTGAAAATCCTACAAGTCATCTGTGTAAAATTAAACATTTATTTTTCTTAGTGGTTTCTGACGAGTACCAGGCAACTCCACCTGCAGAACCGATAGTACATAGGAGACACGTAGAAGGCTGGCATGTCCACCAAACGCCCTCCCCTCGCCTGGTGAAATATGTAAGCCAGATGTATAAGGGGGCACATGCATCTGGAGTAAGTTTGCAGTGGCTGAAGGGCTGAGCGGTGGTGGCAGAGGCAGAGGCAGAGGCAATGCGTACAGGACAGGGTAGGAGGAAAAGGCTCTCTCTCAAGAGACTCGTGATAGGATGGGAGTGGTGGATGGCACTATGCATTTCCAAACAATGTGCACGGGCAACCAAAAAGTCAGACCCTAGGCTGCTGTTGTAACACGCCTGGTCTCGCAACTTTCTTTCACCACCTTACGCTCCAAATAATCATACGCCAGATGGCGCTCCAGGATAGGGTAAAGCACCACTACTGCCCGTCCACCACCCCCACACCCACCCCGCACGCTGGAGGAAGGGCAACTAAGCATGCGGGCAATCTGACGGCTGCACTCACACCACATGCCAAGCTGCCCCTGTCCTGAGTTTCCATCTGCCTTCTCCCATGAAGAATGGGAAGAAGGGGCGGCAGCGGCATACTCAGAAATGTAACCCACCTTCCCTCCCTTCCGTGTGAAGATTGTACGCCCGCCCTGGTGGAGACAGCGATGTGCATGGGTGGGAGGGGAGGCACAGGACAGGGCTATCTATCGCAAGAGACTCAAGTGTCATAATGGGAGTGGTGGTGGGTAGCACTATGTACTCCCACGGAAAGCGTGTGAGCACGGCAACGTTTGGCCAGCTGTCGTGCCTCCTGCCAGGGCACACAAGTGAGAAAATATCCTAAACTGCTGTAAGTAAACAAGCTGGGTGGGTCACCCAGCCTTTACCGCCTCGCAGCATTCCAAATAAGCATCCCCTAAATGTGCTCATTTCATCTAAGATCAGGTAAAACACTGGACCCAGGTAGAGGGAGGAGAGATGAGTCAGGGGAGATTCATACGGAGCAACTGAAATGAGATTGGAAAGCTAGATATTTCTCAGTGAACGAAGCTGTCAGACAGCCTGATAGAACAGAAATCAGTTCCTCAGTCCCTTACACTTTCCAACTTGAAAGAAAGAAAGAAAGAAAGAAAGAAAGAAAGAAAGAAAGAAAGAAAAGAAAGAAAGAAAGAAACAGACAGACAGAGAGACAGACAGACAGAGACAGAGAGAGAAAGGAAAATCCTACAAGTCGTGTATGTAAAAATAAACGTGTTTTTTGGTTTTTTTTTTTGTTGTTTGTTTGTTTGTTTGTTTGTTTGTTTGTTTTTTTTTCTTCTTAGAGGTTTCTGGTGAGTCCTGGGCAACTCCACCTGCAGAACCGATAGTACGTAGGGAGACACGTAGAACGCTGGCATTTACACCAAACGCCTCCCCTCACCCGTGGAAATACGTAAACCAGATACATAAGGGGGCACATGCATCTGGAGTTTGTTTGCAGTGACTGAAGGCCCTGGCGTGCCCATTCTTTCTCTCTCTCTCTCTCTCTCTCTCTCAATAAATAAATAAAATCTCTAAAAATACTTTCAAAAAAGAATGGGATAGCCGGGCGTGGTGGCGCACGCCTTTAATCCCAGTACTCGGGAGGCAGAGGTAGGAGGATCGCCAAGAGTTCGAGGCCACCCTGAGACTACATAGTTAATTCCAGGTCAGCCTGCACCAGAGTGTGTCCCTACCTCGCAAAACCAAAAAAAAAAAAAAAAAAAAAGAAAAAGAATGGGAAGAAGAACACACACAAAAACACAAACAAAGGCCGGGCGTGGTGGCGCACGCCTTTAATCCCAGCACTGGGGAGGCAGAGGTAGGAGGATCGCCAAGAGTTCGAGGCCACCCTGAGACTACATAGTTAATTCCAGGTCACCCTGCACCAGAGTGTGACCCTACCTCAAAAACCAAACACACACACACACACACACACACACACACACACACACACACACACACGGCATCCCCATCAGTACTTAAATGTGAGACTGGAGTTCCTTTGCAGTGGCAGAAGACCCACCATTTATTCATTCTCATCATTCCAGGCTGACCTGGAATTCACTATGTCGTCTCAGGGTGGCTAGCTAGCTATCATCTCTGTCTCTCTCCCCTGCTCTACCATTTCTCTAGCTCTTTAAACAAATAACTATAAGTGATAGATAAGAAAAGAAATTAAAAGGCTGGGTGTGGTGGCACACGCCTTTAATCCCAGCACTCAGGAGGCAGAGGTAGGAGTATCGCCATGAGTTCAAGGCAAGTCTGAGACTACATAGGCTGAAGCCCAGGTCAGCCTGGGCCAGAGTAAGACTCTACCTCCAAAAACCAAAAGAAAAAAAAAAGAGAAAGAAAACAAAACAAAAGAAAGTAGCAGTAAGAGTAAAAAGGGAGTGTGAGGACACAATGAAAAATCCTGCAGGTTATCTCTGTTGACCATTCAGAATATTTCTTTTTTTATTTCTAAGACACATAGTAATCTAGATAAAGATCACAAAGCAGCCGAATATGGTGGTGAACCTCTTTCACTCCAGCTCTCACTCGTTCCAGACGCTGACTCAGGAGGATTTCCGTGAGTTCGAGGCCCCTCTGGGTCTACAGAGTGAGGTCTGCACAAGCGTGACTAGTGTGGGTGAGGGCCTGTTTTCCTGACTTTCACCGTCCCACGTTTCAAACAGCAACCTCTAGATGGCACCCCGGGTCCGAGGAAAGCATTCGGCTAACATCACTAGGATGGGTCGCTCTTCTCCCCTCCCCCTCCCCTCAATTTAAAAGCAGAAGTCATGCAGTTGCTGGTGGGGGTGGGGCACAGCGGGGAGAACGGCCTAAACAACAAGTGATGTGGCCACGTGATGTGGCCCAACCCCCACCCCGGTGCAGGCTGCCATTGCCGCAGGCGGCGGCGGCGGCGGCGGCGGCGGCGGCGGCAGATACACACACACACACCCACACACCCACACACCCACACACACACACATCTCTCTTTGGCCTTTCTGTCCCACCCAGACTCACAGGGCTATTCTCCACAGGTTTTGATGGAGCCAGGCAAAATGAAGATTATCCAGCTCGCTCACAAGGCTACCTATGTTTCTAAGGGTGAGAAAGATAGCCAGCCACTCCAAAAAAATGTTCAGGCTCCCTGGCTCTCTGTAGCGAGAATTGAGGGGGCCCAAGGGTGCGGTGGAGGGATTGGGGTCCCGGGGCCCAGGGTTCAACACCCAGTAACAAGAAAAAATAATAATTAATAAATAAGTAAACAAACAAACAAATCTATACAAGAGGAAGGGCTCTTATGGTCTTTCTGGCTCTCGTTGGTAAAATGACAGCCATTTTTGGAAGCAGAGGACTATCCACCATTTTGAGGCAAAGGGGGGGGGGCCTCTAGCTTTGCTGCTCACTTTGATGGCTATGTGCAGGCCCCAGGGATCTGGACTCAAGTTCTCAGAGTTAGTTGCATCATGCAGCAAGCAGTTTATACACTGAGGGATCTCCCCAGCCCAGTCCACTTTTATGTGGGGGACTTTTCTACGCCTTTGTTTGTAACAGAATTCTGGATATTAGAAAAACAGATCTTAAACCGGGCGTGGTGGCAGACGCCTTTAATCCCAGCACTGGCACAGGCAGAGGTAGGAGGATCGCCATGACCCTCTTTTTATGAATTTTATATTTATTTATTGGTTTTTTTTTTTTTTTTTTTTTTTTTTTTTGCTTAGTTGATGGAAAGGTATATATGGACAGAGACAGAGAAGAGAGAGAGAACATCATGCACAGACTAAAGTCATGTGTCAACATGCTTGGTTTTTATTGTTGCTGTTGTTATTTGCAAGAAGTGAGAGAGAGAATCCTAGCACTTGGGAGGCAGAGGTAGGAGGATTGCTCTGAGTTGGAGGCCACGCTGAGACTACATAGTGAATTAAATTAAAATTATGAGAGAGAGAGAGAGAGAGAGAGAGAGAGAGAGAATTGGTGTGAACCCTTGCAAGCAGGCAAGAGGAACATATCACCAACCCTGAGAAGTGGTTTAATTTATTCATCCATTCATTCATCTGTTTCTTTGTCTCACTGTGGCCCATGCTAGAACTCACTCTGTAGGCCTAGAATGGCCTTACACTCACAGTGATCCACCTACCTACCTACCTACCTACCTACCTCAGGCTCTCGAGCGAGTGCTGGGATTAAAGGCTGAGAAAAATTTTATGGACAGTTCTCAGTTTAACTTGCATCCCAACTTTCAGGTCGATACGTTCATGTCATGAAAATAATCAAGCCAAAGTTCCGAGGCTCCTCTCTCTCGTTTTTGCTAGTCCAACCCTCCCCGAAGGCCTCAAAATGTCACCCTTTAATATAATTTTATAATGTATTAAAGAGTCTTATATACATTGAATTACTATAATATATATTAAATGAAAGAGTATTGCTTGCAAAGCCTGTCAGCCCAAGTTCAGTTGCCCATGGAAAGCCACAAGCAACAAAAAGCCGGCCTGGTGCATCCTATCTCCCCACCTCCCCAAACCTCCCTCCCTTCTTTCAAAAGCGTTAAAGCGAGAGACAAAACAAACAACACACAAAAATGTGCAGCTAAGAAAAGCAGGCTTAAAATCTCTTTCTTGCATCCAAAAGAATAAGGGACACCAGATTCTGAGCCAGCTGTGAGTGGCTTTGGCCTATTCGGCCTATTCCTCTCTCTCCTCTCTCCCTCCCCTGTCTCTCTCTATAAAATACATTTAAAAATTAAAATTTATTTAAAGACAAAGTTGTGTGTGTGTGTCGGGTGGCAAGAGATACAGGTACCCATACATGAACATGTAAACAGAAAAAAAAAAAAAAAAAAAAAAAAAAAGGAGAAAGGCTGGAGAAATAGCTTCGTGGTCAAAGGTGCTGACCTGCAAGGCCAGATTCGATTCCCCAGGACACACATACAGCCAAAGTGCACAAAATGGCGATACATCCGTGTGCACATGCAGTGTCTGTTGTGCCTCCCCTCTCTGTCTCTCTCTGTCTGTGTGTCTGTCTGTGTGTGTGTGTGTCTCTCTGTCTCTCTGTCTCTGTCTCTCTGTCTCTCTCTCTCTCTCTCTCTCTCTCTCTCATAAATAAAAAAAAAAAAGAAAGAAAAAGAAAAAGGCATTTGCCTGCAAAGCCAAAGGACCCCAGTTAGATTTTCCAGGACCCATGTAAGCCAGATGCACAAGGGGTGCATGCATCTGGAGTTCATGGCTGGATGCCCTGGCACACAGATTCCCTCTCTCTCTCTCTCTCTCTCTCTACTCTCTACCTCTTACTCGCATATAAAATATCTATAAAAATAAACAAACTTTTGTTGGGCGTGGTTGCACACGCCTTAATGCCAGCACTGAGGCAGAGGTAGGAGTATTGCCATGAGTTTGAGGCTGACCTAAGACTCCATAGTGAATTTCAGGTCAGACCCTACCTTGAAAAAAAACAAAACAAAACAAAAAAACAAAACAAAAAAAACAAAACAAAACAAAACAAAACAAAAATTGAGCCAGGCATGGTGGCACATGCCTTTATCCCAGCAACTGGGAGGCAGAGGTAGGAGGGAGCACCATGAGTTCCAGGCCAGCCTGAGACTACATAGTGAATTCCAGGTCAGCGTGGGCTAGAGTAAGACCCTACCTCAGAAAAACCAAAAGAATTAAAATAAAATTTTAAAAATAGGGATGGAGAGATGACTTAGTGGTTAAGGCGCATGCTCATAAATCTAAGGACCCTGGTTTGATTCTCTAGGTCCCACATAAGCCAGATGCACAAGGGGGCACACGTTTCTGCAGTGGCTAGAGTCCCTGGTGCGCCCATTCTCACTCCTCTCTCTTCTCCCCTCTCTCTCTCTAATGAATAAATAAGTAAATAAAAATAAAATAAAAGTCTTCTAAAATTAAAAATTAAAGCCGAAGCCGGGCGTGGTGGCGCACGCCTTTAATCCTAGCACTCGGGAGGCAGAGCTAGGAGGATCGCCATGAGTTCAAGGCCACCCTGAGACTACATAGTTAATTCCAGGTCAGCCTGGGCCAGAGTGAGACCCTACCTCGAAACCAAAAAAAAAAAAAAAAAAAAAAAAAAAAAATTAAAGCCGGGCATGGTGGTACACGCCTTTAATCCCAGCACTGGGAGGCAGAGGTATGAGGATCGCCATGAGTTCGAGGCCACCCTGAGACTACATAGTTAATTCCAGGTCAGCCTGGGCTAGAGTGAGACCCTACGCCGAAAAAAAAAAAAAAAAAAAATCTATCAGGGGCTGGAAAATGGCTTAGCAGTTAAGATGCCTTCCCGCAAAGCCTAAGGACCTGGGTTTGAGACCCCGATTCACATGGTGGCACTTGTGTCTGTAGTTCATTTGCAGTAGCTGGAGGCCCTGGTGTACCTGTTCTGTCCTCTCCTTCCTCCCTTTTTCCCCTCCCTCCCTCCCTCCTCCCCTCCCCCCTCCCCCTCCCTCCCCCCATCTCTAATAAATAAATAAAAAATAAAATCTTTTTTTAAAAAAATCAATTGATCTGTACTGTGGATTACTTATTTTGCAGTTCTGGGACCACATAATGAATTTCAGGTAAGCCTGAGCCAGAGGGAGATCGTACCGGGGTGGGGGAGAAGAAGAAGAACAAGAAGAAGAAGAAGAAGAAGAGAAAAAGGTAAAAGGGACATATTATACAGCTTTGAGGGTCTTTTCTTTTATTTATTTGAACTGTCTGTCTGCTCCCTAGATTTTTTTTTCATTTATTTATTTATTTATTTATTTATTTATTTATTTATTTATTTTTTAACAGGTTGTTGTTGAGTTGGAATTTTCTCTGTGGCCCCCAGCTGGCCTGCAACTCCAAGAGATAAAGAAGGAGATCAGAGATTAGAAGCCAGGTGTGAAACCCAACCCGGGCAGGCGTGCATGGTGGTGCATGCCTTTAATGCCAGCAACTGGGGAGACAGAGGTAGGAGGATTGCCATGAGTGAAAGGCCAGCCTGAGACTACATAGTGAATTTCAGGTCAGAAACAGCTCAGCGATTAAAGGTGCTTGCCTGCAAAGCTAGCTTCCATTTTCCAGTACCCACATACAGCCATGTGCACAAAATGGCGCATGCATCTGGAGTGCAGTTGCAGTGCCTGGAGGCCCTGTAGTGTCCATTGTCCCTCCCTCCCCCACAAATAAATAAACAATAAAAGTTCAAAGAACAAGTAGTGTATGTGTCTGGGGGCAAGAGCTCCTAGGGCACCCACCATTCATGCACATGTAAGTAAAAAGGGGGGAGGGGGAAAAAAAAGAAAATAAAAAGAGGAGGAAGGCTGGAGAAAGGGCTCACGCTGGGTTAAAAGGTGCTTGCCTGCCAAGCTAGGTTCTATTCCCAGCACACATAAATAAATGAATAAATGAATGAATGAATGAATGAATGAATGAATAAATAAATAAACAAATTTTTAGAAAAAGCAGTGTAGTGTACGTGTCTGGTGGCAAGAGATACTAGGTGCCCAAACATGCACAGGTGAAATAAAAAGAAAAAGGTGGGGGTAAGGAGTAGGCTGGAGAAAGGGCAACCATTCATGCACATGTAAATACAAAAGAAAAAAAAAAAAAAAAAAAGGAGGAGGAAGGCTGGAGAAACGGCTCCATGGTTAAAGGTGTTTGCTAGCAAAGCTAGGTACTATTCCCAGTAGCCACATACACAAAAATGGTGCATGCACGTGGAGTGCATTTGCAGTGCTTGCAGAGGCCCTGTAAGTGCCCATTCCCACCCTCCCTCCCTCCCTCCCTCCCTCCCTCCCTCTCACATGCCCATGTAAATAAATAAGGGGAAAAATCCAAAAGAGGAGGAAGGCTGGAGCAACAGCTCTATGGTTAAAAGCTAAGTTCCATTCCATAGTACCCACGTACAGCCATGTGCACAAAAAGGTGCATACATCTGGAGTGCATTTGTAGTGTCCCGAGGCCTTGTTGTGCCCATTCTCCCCGCCCGCCTCAAATAAAAAGGAAAAGGTCTGAGACCATGTTAGTCTGAGCCAGAGTGAGAATCTACCTCATGAAAAATAAAAAGGAAAAGACAGAGGAGGGTTGGCTCGAGATATGGCTCCACACACACCGGCTATTTATTTATTTTTTTAATATGTTGTTGTTGTTGTTGACGACTTGAACTTTCTCTAGCCCCAAGCTGGCCTGCATCTCCAAGAGATAAAAATGGAGAATCAAGCCGGGCGTGGTGGCGCACGCCTTTAATCCCAGCACTCAGGAGGCAGAGGTAGGAGGATCACCAAGAGTTCGAGGCCACCCTGAGACTACATAGTGAATTCCAGGTCAGCCTGGACCAGAGTGAGACCCTACCTTGCAAAACCAAAAAAAAAAAAAAAAAAAAAAAAAAAAATGGAGAATCAGAGATTACAAACCAGATGTGAAAAGCCGGGTGTGGTGGTGCCACCCTGAGACAGCATAGTGAATTCAAGGTCAGCCTGAACTAGAGTGAGACCAAAAACTAAAAATATAAACTAAAAATAAAATAAAATAAAATAGCCAGGCGTGGTGGCGCAGGCCCTTTAATCCCAGCACTCGGGAGGCAGAGGTTGGATGAATGCCAGGATTTCGAGGCCACCATGACACTACATAATGGATCCCAGGTCAGCCTGGAAAGAAAGAAAGAAAAGAAAGAAAGAAAGAAAGAAAGAAAGAAAGAAAGAAAAAAGGAGGAACGGTGGAGAAAAGGTTAGGTGGTTATAGGCAAAGGTAGGTTTGAATTCCCAGTACCCACACACAGCCATGTGCACAAAACGGCGCCTGCCTACATCACTATGCAGTCTCAGGCTGGCCGGGTCTAGCTTGTCTTTTTCTTTAAAGAACATAGTTTAAAGGTTTTCTGGTTGTTCTTTTCTTTCTTTGAGCTGTCTGTCTGCTTCCTAGTTTTTTGTTTTGTTTTTGTTTTTTTTGTTTTTGTTGACTGGAATCTTTATCTGTAGCCCCAAACTGGCCTGGAACTTCAAGAGATAAAAACGGAGATCATAGCCGGGTGTGGTAGTGCACGCCTTTAATCCCAGCATTGGGGGTGGGGGTGGGGAGGCAGAGGTAGGAGGATCGCCACCCTGAGACTACATAGTCAATTCCAGGTGAGCCTGGACCAGAGTGAGACTCTACCTCGAAAAACCACAGAAATAAAAAATAAAAAAAAATTTTAAAAAGCCAGGCATGAAAAGCCAGGCGTGGTGGCGCACGCCTTTGGAGGCAGAGGTAGGAGGATCACTGAGAGTTCGAGGCCACCCTGAGACTACATAATTAATTCCAGGTCAGCCTGGACCAGAGTGAAACCCTACCTCGAGAAAACCAAAAAAAAAAAAAAAAAAAAAAAAAAAAAGCCAGGCATGGTGGCTCATGCCTTCCATCCCAGCACTCAGGAGGAAAAGGTGGGAGGATGGCAGACAGTTCAAGGCCACCCTGAGACTACATAAGCAATTCCAGGTCAGCCTGGGCTGGAGTGAAACCCTACCTCTAAACATCCAAAAATAAATAAATAAATAAATAAATAAATAAATAAATAAATAAATAAATAAAAAAAATTTTTAAAAGAGGAAATCAGAGCTGGGGGAGGTGTGTGTGTGTGTGGTGGCACATGCCTTTAATCCCAGCACCCAGGAGGGGGCTCATGAATTTAGGAGGATCCCCTTGAGTTCCAAGCCATCCAGGTAGGTTCCATTCTCCAGTACCCACATACAGCCACATGCACAAAAATGGCACGGCACATGCATCTGAGTGAGTGCATTTGCCTGGAGGCCTTGTTGTGCCCATTCTCCCTCTTTCCCTCCCTCTCTCCTCCTCCTCCTCCCTCCCTCCCTCCCCCTCCCCTCCTCCTCTTAAATAAAGAAACATACAAATAAATAAATGAAGAAAGAAAAGAGAGAGAGAGAGAGAGAGAGAGAGAGAGAGACTTTTTGTTTTTATGTCTATTTCCCCTCCTCTCTCCTTTCATTCAAACTGCACTTGACGTGGCAGGCAGGATGATGTGTCTTCTTCTGTTTTTCAACCCAGAGAAAAGCAGACCAGTCAAGATTCCAGTTTTTCAAAACAGCAATGAGTTTATTTGGGTCAGTTACATAGCCCAGATAAGATGAGGTAGGTAGGTAGGTAGGTAGGTAGGTAGATAGATAGATATAGGGACTTTTAAAATCGTCTGCGCGCCCACAGCGCCCACGCACCCCCCCACACACAACAATCAAAGAAGGAAACAGCAGCCAGCCATATAAGTAAAATCAGTTCGTCGTATGGCATGTGTCCGACTTCTGCCATTGTGCTGTCAGTCCTGCCTGCTCAGCGGCTTGGGCAGTACAGCTCTGCGGTTGGCATCCCGAGGCAACCAGGGCCTGCCTTTCTTCCACGCACCATCTTTAGTGCAGAAATGATCCACATCATGAATTGAAGGGAGGGCCAGGCAGGAACTACAAAGAAAATAAAGAAAGTAAGCAAATGGAGACTCCCTTCACATCACAAAGTATACATACATACATACATACATACATACATACATACATACATACATACATACATACGAGAGAAAGAGATGGAGAAAAGCCAAGGACCCAGGCTTTTAGTAAATTAAAAAAATATTTAATTTAAAAAATAAAATAAAAGCCCAGATTGTTGGCTCTATGCCTTTAATCCCAGCACTCGGGAGGCAGAGGTAGGAGGATCACCATAAATTGATAGAGGATAGAGAGTGAATTCCAGGTACGCCTGGGCTAGAGTGAAAAGTAAAAGTTTAACACCGGGTGGCACACAACTTTCATCCCAGCACGGGAGGGGGAGCGTTCAGTTCGCTTTGAGTTTGAGGCAGGCCAGGCCACCCTAGACTATATAGTGAATTCCAGGTCAGCTTGGACTACCAGTTAAAATAAAAAGAGAGACAGACAGACAGACAGACAGACAGACAGACAGACAGACACGCTTACTTACTTACATCCACAGACAAGTGTGCATGATGCGTGTTGGCGGCGACAGCGCGATCTATACTTCTTTCGCTGTTCGTGACCTCTGGAAGAAACAGAGAAAGAAAGAAAGAAAGAAAAGAAAGAAAGAAAGAAAGAAAGAAAGAAAGAAAAAGTCCGGTGGTGGTAGGATAGTTTAGACCTTACCACGAAAAACCAAAAAATAAAAAAAAAAATAAGAAAAAAAAATTTAAAAAAATTAAAATAAAATTAAAATAAAATTAAAAATAAAATAAAATAAAATAAAATAAATAGCCGGGTGGTGGAGCACGCCTGCTAGCCGTGAGTTCCGGCTGAGCTAGCGCGAGACCTCGAAAATCATCCTCCAGCAGGAAAAAAAAAAAAAAAAAAAAAAAAAAAAAATTAAAACTGAACAGATATTTGGCCAGTAAATGAACCCTAAAAGAGCCCCGCCCACCAAAATAGACAACTGGTCGACCTTGGTTTTTTTTAAAAAAAAAGAATGAGTGTGAAAAGGAAAGAACAGACAAGGAAAAGGAAAAGGAAAAGGAAAAGCGAAAAGAAAAGAAGAAAAGAAGAGAAGAGAAGAGAAGAGAAGAGAAGAGAAGAGAAGAGAAGAGAAGAGAAAAGAGAAAAGAAAAGAAAAGAGACACTAGAGCGCCCCCTAACGGGGGCTTGAATATAAAAGGACAACTGGTCGACCTCGTATTGTGCCCAGGAGGAAACAGAGACTAAGTCCGGGCGGACAACTGGTCGACCCCGTTACCCGGGAGAAAAATGGGACAGAGAGACCGATGGGAAGACTGCTGGTCGACCCTCCCCTCGATCGGGAGAGAAAGGGAGAGTGGAAACAAATGACGGCGGGCGGACTTCCCTCTTCCCTCCCAACCACGCCTCCCTCGAACGCCACCGCGGCGGGAGCGAGGGCGGGCGGGAAGAGAAGAGGAAAGAGACCCACAGCCGGGACCTCCGCGGACCGACCCCGCGGGACCTCCCCCCGGGAAAAGGAGGCCGCAAGGACGGACACGGTGGTGACCCGACCCCTCGCCCTCTCTCCGAACCCCGTCCCAGGCCGGGACTGGCGAACGCGAGAGCCAACCCCGTCGGGGCCGGTGAGCAGACGAGGCGTCGCGCAGGGGGTGAAACGGGATGACCCCCCGACCCACCGATCTCTCTCTCCCCCCCTCCCGGAGGACGGAGCGGCAGACGGGACACCGCTCCGCCCTGCCGGCAGAGGAACGCACTCCCGGGAAGCCCTGATGCGGTACGGGCGCAGATGAAGCGCGCGAGACCCGCGCGCGAACACCACAACCTCCGGTCCGGGTATCCGGGAGAGACCGGAGGGTGGGTCCGCGAGGGCACACCCGGGCCAGAGGAGGGGGACCGCCTTCGGGGACGGACACCTCCCAACGCCGGTGAGAGCGAGCAAGGAAGCGTTTATTTCTTCGGGACGCCAGGCGACTGCCACGCCTCCACAAGCATCGGAGCCAGGGGAGCGCCGTCAACCCGCGCGACGAGACAGACGAGATCGTGCAAGCGAGCGAACGAACACGCGTGTGACAAACCCTTGTGTCGAGGGCTGACTTTCAATAGATCGCAGCGAGGGAGCTGCTCTGCTACGTACGAAACCCCGACCCAGAAGCAGGTCGTCTACGAATGGTTTAGCGCCAGGTTCCACACGAACGTGCG
>JAEOAD010001573.1:0-44260 GCA_036365145.1 Orientallactaga sibirica | reverse complement strand
AAAAATTTATTTTCCTATTATTCATTTATTTGACAGAGAAAGAGGAAAAGAGAGGGATAGAGAATGAGCACACCAGGCCTCAAGCCACTGCAAATGAACACCAGATGTATGCAGTCCCTTGTGCATCTGGCTAACGTGGGTCCTGGGGATTGAACCTGTGTCCTTGGGCTTTGCAGTCCAATGCCTTAATGGCTAAGCCATCTGTCCAGGCCCAGAAAGCACCCTTTTATCCCAGTTGAAGGGAGTCCTCAACATGACTTCCTCCAACATTTTCTTTTCCAATAACCATCAGGCCATTTGTAGCCCTACAACTCTTTTTTTTTTTTTTTTTTTTTTTTTTTTTTTTTTTTTTTTTGGCTTTTCGAGGTAGGGTCTCTCCCAGGCCAGGCTGACCTGGAGTTCACTATGTAGTCTCAGACTGGCATTGAATTCATGGAGATTCTCCTACCTCTGCTTCTGGAGTGCTGGGATTAAAGGCGTGTGCCACCAAAGCCAAAGGATCCCACTTCGATTTTCCAGGACCCACGTTAGCAAGATGCACAAGGTGGCACATAAGTGTGGAGTTCATTTTGCAGGCTGGAGGCCCTGACATGTCCATTCCCCCTCTCTCTCTCTGCCCCTCTCTGTCCCTCTCTATTTCTCTCTCTCTAATCAATAAATACGTAAATTTTTTGAAATTATTTTCTTTTATTTACTTACCGACACACAGTGAGGTTGTGCACTGACAGGCCTTGAGCCAGGATGTCAGCCACATGGCCTTTTAAGATTTCTTTATTTTTATTTATTTCTTTAATATTTACAATTCTGTATTCATTTATTATTTACATTTATTTATTATTAGTTAGATTTATTTATTATTTACATTTATTTATTATTATTGTAGTTATTTATATTTATTATTTATACTTGTTTAATATTTATACTTATTAAATTGTTACATTTATTTACTGTGTATTTTCATTTATGCAATATGTATACTTGTTAGTTCATTATATTTACTTTGTTTAATTATTATTTACATTCATTCATTTAGCATTTATCCTTATTTCTTTATTATACTTATTCATTCATCATATGTATTTATTGCATTATTTATTTATTATTTATATTCATTTGTTTAATATTTACCCTTATTTGTTTCTTTACCATATTTATATACTGGTTTATATATTCATTATTTATACTGATTATTTAATATGTATACTGCTTTGTTTATTATACTTATTTATTAACTATATTTTTTGGTTTATTTCTTTATTATTTGTTTTCTTTTTTTCTTTTTCAAATTTCATTTATTTTTTGTGACAACTTTTAATTGTAGACAATATCCCATGCTTTTTCCCTCTCTCCTCTGACTTTCCCCTTTAAAACTTCACTTACATCATATTCCCTTCCCTCTCAATCATCCTCTTTCTTTTTAATGTATGTATGTATGTATGTATGTATGTATGTATGTATGTGTGTATGTGAGAGAGAGAGAGAGAGAGAGAGAGAGAAGAATGGAAGAATACAGGGCTTCCAGACACTGCAACTGAAGTCCAGATGCATGCGACCTTTGTTCACATGAATGTATGTGGGTACTGGAAAATGGAAGCTAGCATTGCAGGCAAGCACGTTTAACCATCGTGCTGTTTTTCCAGAACATGCTCACCTGGAAATCACAGGGATCCTCCTAAATCTCTGCGCCTCCTGAGTGCTGGGACGACAGGTGTCTCACTCTAATTCAGGCTGACCTGGAAGTCACTATGTAGTTTCAGGGTGGCCTAGAACTCATGGCAATACTCCTACCTCTGTCTCCCCAGTGCTGGGATTAAAGGTATATAACTAAAAGACAAACGACAACACAAAATCAAACAGAGCCACCAATGGTCAGGTAATTGTGCAGAAAGAGTGTGCAAAAACGAGAGGGGGTGGGCAATATGCATAGGCACTGAATCCTCTATTGAAGGCCTGCTCCTTCTAAAAGTTAGGAATGAAAACACCATGGGGAATGCTCACAATCCCACCATGACGGGCCCTGCATGGCCTGGCACGAGTGAAGACGGGCATGAGCATACCAACTTATGATGTGTACTTACAACGTTTCCTCTGAAAGAAAAGGCATAAAGGAACCCTAAAAATAAGCCAACCAGTCAGCGAAAATGACAACGTGATTGGGGTTCACCTTAGGAATAAGGTTCCTACTGGCCTGGGTCAGCAGGTAGAAATAGAACACTGCTCCTTGTATGTCACGGAGTCCCGCCTCTCTTGCAGCACCCTGCACCAACAACCGAGCGCACTTGAGAAAAGCTGAGTCCCTCTCATCATTAACAACAATGATAAGCGTGTAAGTAGTCCAAGAAATTGAACTCAAAGCTCCTGTAAGATTTTTCAGTCTCTCTACCTTAATCTTTGAAGCAGGCTCTCATCCTCTAACATCTTGCTTCCAACTCCTACACATCCTCGTCCGTCAGCCATATAAGATCATCTTAGCTGGGCTGGGAGTTCCCTAGGGAAACACACCCCTGGGGTCCTGTTCATTCATTTTTCAGACATCCCTATTACAGTAGCCTTGTAATGTCAGAGTGAAGGGATGAAGCCTAAGATATCGCTCAATTACAAAAAAGGATTCCGAGCACCACCTGTAAACTGGCTCAGCCGTCCATTTTCTGTCGTCCAATTTGACGCTTTATTTGGAGACAGCAGATTCTCTAACCCAGGGGTACAGTAGTTCTTGGGAAAGAGAATGCCACAACGTCCCAGAGAATCACTCTGTCATAGAATTGGGGCTCCTGACAAGCATCTGAGTCATCTGCTCACATGTGTCTGGGACCTCCAGAACTGACCGAGGATTTCAGACATTCGATATGAGTTTGGAGCATGCTCTCTGCCTGAGGACCACCCTTGTGGTAATCCAGCAGACACTGGGGAGAGTTATAAGTTCTCAAAGGAAAAATATTTATTTATTTATTTATTTATTTATTTATTTATTCATTTATTTATGAGAGAGAGAATGGAAACAATTGTGCCTACAAGCCCTGCAAATGCACTCAAGATGCTTGCACTAGTTTGTGCACATGGCTGTATGTGGGTACTGGGCAATCGAATCTTTGCAAGCAAGCACCTTTATCCACGGAGCCATTATTCCAGCCTTCTCCTTCCCCGCCCCCCCGTGCTCCACCAGGCCCGACCCTTAAAAAATGTTTTTACTATTATTTATTTATTTGAGAGAGAAAGAGGGAAAGTGAGGGAGAGAGAATGAGCACACCAGGCCTCCAGCCACTGCAAATGAACACCAGATGCATGCACTCCCTTGTGCAGCTGGCTAACTTGGGTCTTGGGGAAAGGAACCTGTGTTTTTGGCTTTGCAGTGCAATTCCTGAATGGCTAAGCCATCTGTTCATCCCCAGATAGCACCCTTTTTAACAATTTGAAAGGAGTCTTCAAAATGACTTCCAACATTTTCTTTTCCAACAAATATCATGCCATTTGTAGCCCTACATCTCTATCTTTCTTTTTGCTGGGGGTTTGATTTAGGTGTCGCCATAGGCCAGGCTGCCCTGCAGTTCACTATGTAGTCTCAGGCAGGCATCGAAATCATGGTGATTCTCCTACCGCAGCCTCCTGGGTGCTGGGGTTAAAGGCGTGCGCGAGAACGCCAAAAGGATCCCAGTTCGATTCCCAGGACCCACGTTAGCCTGATGCACAAGGTGGTGCATGAGTTTGCAGTCTGTTTGCAGTGGCTGGAGGTGCTTGGGCACCCATTCTCTCGTTCCAGCATGTGATGTAAGAAATCCCTCAGGACTTCAAAGCCTGTCTGTGATTCCATGACACATCTATCAGTGGTTTGCAAGAAGTGAGCAAGGCCTAGAAAACCAGCCTTTTTTAGGCCCTGAAGCACGCATTCTCTCTCTCTCTTTCTCTGTCAAATAAATAAATCAATAAAAGCTGTTTGCAAGCCAGGCAATGTGCTGCATGCTTTAATCCCAGCACTCAGGAGGCCGAGGCAGGAGGATGGCCGTGAGTTCAAGGCCACCCTGAGACTACAGAGTGAATTCCAAGTCAGCCTGTGCTAGAGGCAAACCCTACCTTGAAAAACCAAAAACAAATAAAAATAAATAAATAAGTAAACAACGCTGTTTGCAAGAGGGAGGGCATTCCTACAGGATGAGTGGGACAATCTCCACATGACAGACGTGGTGCTGTGGGCATCTGTGAAAACAGACGTCGCCAGAGGGCCACTGAGCTTGGCATTCCGAGCCTTCCTTCCCCACATCTGCTGTGGGAAATCCCTTGGCATCTCAAAGCGCTTCTGTGATTCCAAGACACATCTATCGGTGCTTTGCAAGAGGCGAGCAAGGCCTAGCAATCCGCCTTTTCGAAGAGGACAACCCGTGTCCCGTCCATGGCAAGTCTGAAATCGTTAAGTCACAAGACACCGACAGCTAGGACAGCACACGAGTGGAAAGCACACTGTGTCATCCTTTCTGATGGAGAACACCACATGACATGACAGTGTCCTACATGAAGCCAAAACATGATTACACATTTGGTGGTGAATGGGAATATGGTGGCAGAAATGAGGTACTGGAAGGTTTATTTTATTTTATTTTATTTTTTATGTTTTGTTTTTCTTTTTAAATATTATTTATTCTTATTTATTTATTTGAGACAGGGAAAGAGGTAGAATGTGTGCGTGAGAGAGAGAGAGAGCAAAAATACACAAGGTGGGGCATGTGTCTGGAGTTCATCTGCAGCAGCTGGAAACCCTCTTGCCCCTATTTTCAATCTCTCACCTTCTGTCTCTCTTATAAATAATAAAAAATAATAAAATCATCATAATAAAATAAATAAAATGTATTAAGAGTTGTTCTCACGCCTTTCATCCCAGCAGCACTGAAGAGGGAGGCTTAGAGGGAGTAGGGTTGTGGCTGTGAGTTCGAGGCCAGCCTGAGATGACAGAGTGAATTCCAGCTCAGCCTGGGCTAGAACCAGACTCTACCTAAAAAAAAATAAAAAAGAAAACCAAAGAAATAAATGTAACATCTACCTTCAGTATGGTGTCATGTAGCTAACAGCAGGAGGGTGTGTGTATATATATATATATATATATATATATATATATATATATATATATATATATATATATATATACATACATACATATATAATATGGATAATACATATTCATTTGATATATTATATATTATGTATTATACATAATATATACAAATATAAGTACATATTTAAATTCATATGTAAACTTATTTGTACATGTCAATTTACATGTGAATATATATTTAAGCTTATACATACATTATATACATAAGTATATATGATATATATTTACATATATATTATGTACAATATATTGTTTTATGTGTTATATATTATTATATATTATATATCCTACATAATATATACATATACAATACAAATATATACACACTTATATGTGAATATGTAATTTACGTATGTGTCATAATAGGATTAGGGTCAAGGTTATATGTAAATTTATATACATAAATACATATATGCATAATTTTTTTTGGTTTTCAAGGTAGGGTCTGGATCTAGCCCAGGCTGACCCATAAATCACTCTGGCTTCTCAGGGTTGACTTGAACTCACGGCCACGACCATTCTACCTCTGCCTGCCCAGTGCGGTGGGATGAAATGTTTGAGTACCACCATGCCCAAGTGATTATTGCTGCTATCATTGTTATTATTATTATTATTATTATTATTATTATTATTATTATTATTTGGTTTTCCTTATTATCATTACTTTTACTACTACTATTGTTATTGTTTTGTGTTCATCATTATTGCTATTATTCGGTTTTAATTATTATTATTTCTTTTCATTATCATTATACTATTATTTGTATCATTATTATTACTATTATCCTTTGGTTTTCCTAACTACTACTACCACTACCACTACTTCTATTTTCCTTTTTCTTCTTATTATTATTACGACTATTAGGTTTTCCTTATTATTACTATTGCTATTACTATTATTTGGTTTTCATTGTTAGAACTATTATTAATATTGTTATTATTTGGTTTTCCTTATTATTACTACTACTACTATTATTATCTCATCATTGTTACCAATATTATTACTATTATTAGGTTTTCTTTATTATTAATAATAATAAAAAATAATAATAATATTTTTTCCTGAGGTGATGTGTGGCTGCAGCAGCGCAGGCTGACTTGGAACTCAGGCGCCGCCCTGTCCTCCTGACCTCCATTCTGTTCTGGGTCCAGCGGCATCCAGGTCCAGGTCCAGGCACACCATGGGTGTCACCCTCGGTGGCCGTGGCTTTGTGCATTTGGGGGTGGGGGCGGTGGGGTTGGGGGTGGTGGGGATTCAAACCCGGCCTCCTTTGGCTTCACATGCAGGCAGACAGACAGACAAATGAGTGTGTGAGGGAGCGCCTGAGCTGCTAAGCCATGAGTGCAGCCGCTCCTTCAAACCCCTGAGCCGCGCTTACACCTCCTGGAGTAACATAAAAATGATGTCCAATGGAAGGCGGCCTCGAGTTCCAGACCAGCCTGAATCCACAGAGTGGGTTCTGGGTCCGCCTGGCCTACAGCTACACCCGACTCAAAAACATATTAATAATAATAACAATAATTTTAAAATAACAAAAATAAAATTTAAAAGTAAAATAAAATGATAAGTAATAAAATAGAAAGTTAAATAAATAAAAAATAAAATAAAATTAAATTAAAAGTAAAATAAAGTAATAAAATAATGAATCAGGTAATAAAATAATATACTAAAATAAAAAATTAAATAAATTAAATTAAATAACAAATTAATAATATTAATAATAAATGCCACAGAGGTGGTCTGTGCAGGGATTAAGGTTAGTTCTACACAGTTCGGCTTTGAATCTGACCATCCCATCTCTCCACAATCGGAAGTTCTATCCTAAGAAGTGTACCTGCTGCTGTTTCTTGGGAAATTTGGTTTACAAAGGCAATGGGTGCAAAGAGGAATTCTAGGGAGGGAAAGATGTCTCAGTGGGTAAGCGTTTGGCTGTGAACACTAAGAACCCCAGTTTGAAGCTCGATTCCCCAGGACCCACGTAATCCAGATGCACAAATTGGAGCACGCTTCTGGAGGTCGTTTGCAGTGGCTGCAGACACAGGTGGCCAATCCTGACTGTCTCTCTCTCTCTCTGTGTGTGTCTCTCCTCTTTCAGGCACTCATATAATTCTTAAACAAGTAATAATTTTAAAAAAAGGAAGACTGGGGATGGAAGATGGCTCAGCGATTAGGGTACATGCTTGCAGAGCCTAAGAACCTGAGAAAAATTCCCCAGTATGCAAGCAAAGTCAGATACACAGCCTGGGAGAAGAGAGCGAGTTACAGGTCAGCCTAGGCTGTCCCCAAACTCACTCAGACCCTCCTGCCTCTGCCACTGATAGATTAAAGGTGTGCACTGCCACATTGGTCCATTGGAGATCTGAAATCTGTGTTGTGGCTGACTCCAAATAAGAGCTCTGCAAGATAAGGGACAAAGGGTCTCACTCCTTCCAGAGAGTTCTGCAGTGTTGCAACCCACTCTGGCTAAGGTTCTCTTTGCTGATTAATTCCCATCATCTTTGCACACTCATTCTAACAATAGTTGACACCTCAGAATGTAGGAAGGCTTTTCTAGATCTGAGATGGAAATTCAATGTCAGTCTTTTTTTTTCTTTTCATTTTGACTAAATCAAAACAACTGCAAGCAAAGAACTATAGTTCACTACAGAAAATAACAGTAACACAGGCTTCTGGCTTGACAGGCATATAGTGAGGCTGAAGAAGGTAGCATCTTACTATGTACCTCTTAATTATATGTATTCTTTTTTATAAAAAATATATTTTAGGGGGCTGGAGAGATGGCTTAGTGGTTAACTGCTTGCCTGTGAAGCCTAAGGACCCCAGTTCATGGCTCAATTCCCCAGCACCCACGTAAGCCAGACACACAAGGTGGTGCATGCAACTGGAGTTCGTTTGGAGTGGCTGGAGGCCCTGGCCCACCCATTCCCTATCTATCTGCTTCTTTCTCTCAGTCACTCTCTAATAAATAAATAAAAATGATTATATATATTTTAGCCGGGCACGGTGGCACACGCCTTTAATTCCAGCACTCAGAACGCAGACGTAAGATGATATTTGTGAGTTCAAGGCCACCCTGAGACTACAGAGTGAATTCCAGGTCAGCTTGAGCTAGAGTGAGACCCTACCTCGAAAAACAAAACAAAACATATACATATACATATACATATACATATACATATACATATACATATAAATAAATATATCTGTAGTCCGAGGGTGGCTTTGAGCTCCTGATGATCCTCCTGCCTCTGCCTCCTGAGTGCTGGCATTAAGGCCGCATGCCACCATGCCACCCTAAAAAATATATTTTTTTATTTATTTGCATGCAAAGAGTTACAAAGACAGAGAAGGAGAGAGAGAGACTGAATGGGAGCACCAGGGCCTTCCGTCACTGCAAAGGAACTCCAAATGCCTGTGCCACTCTGTGCATCTGGCTTACATGGGTACTGGGGAATCAATCCCAGGTTGTTAGGCTTTGCAGCAAGCACATGAACCACTGAGCCATTTCTTCAGCCCTATATTCATTCTTTTTGCATTACCAGGGAGTCCAGGGGTTCCTTTCGTGAGGCAAGTCCATTCCACTGAACTATGCCCCCCCAGTTCCCAGTGACAAAATAATTGCTATAGAAACTTCTAGATCCAAATATGATTGATACATCATCGTTAACAATTCCTTACTACCTGGAAATCATTCACTGTAATGCTCAAAGTACCAAGACCCTGTGATGTTGGGGAGGTCGAAGGCTGTGTTTATATGATAGTAAAAAGCTACTACATGGGGTTGTGTGTGCTTTTGTTGTTGTTGTTTTTTAATTTTATTTTCCAAGTAGGGTTCCACTGTAGCCCAGATTATCTTGGAACATACTATGTAGCCCCACACTGGACTTGAACCCACAGTGATCCTCACACTTCAACCTCCCCGAGACAGTGATCCTCCCACTTCAACCTCCCGAGTGCTGGCATTAAAGGTGTGTAACACCACATCCGACTGCCATACAGTGTTTTTTTTTTTTATATGGAACTCTCTGTCTCTGATAGATACACTTTTTTTGATTTTTTTATGGTTTTTTGAGGTAGGGTCTCACGGTAGCCCAGGCTGATCTGGAATTCACTAGGAAAAAGATGGAAATGCTTATTTCCCGGATTTGACCATTACACATTGTACACTCACTGAATTATGACACTATATCCCATAATTTTTTACAATTAAGTTAATTTGAAAAATTGAAAAAAGTAGAGACAGATGGCACCTGTGCTAATGGAACAGATGAGTAACAAATCCCTACAAGCACTTCTAGTACTGGTCTTTGTGTCTTAGAGCTGATTTGAGAGAGACAGAGATCTCATTAGTTCTTTCAGAGACAAAGGTGGAAAATATTTGCTTATATAGTCAAGGAATAATTTTGTTTCCTACAACTACAAAGCCAGAGACCATTTTGTGATATATGTATATAACCCAATGGCACTGTATGAAGACTTTCCATTGAATTTTTGATTTTATATTAGACATGTTAACTTCAAATGGTACATTAGTTAAGATAAAATGTTCAAAGGAAAATAACTTGCCTTTCCAAACCAACCTATTTCCATACAAACCAATATTTATCTCCTCACCGAAATCTGAACTTCAGGCTTCAGCCCTCCCCACAGACATGTTCCACTGCACCATGGGGCTTTATTTACAAAACAGAAATTCAGAGATCAAATGATTCGGGAAAGGGAGGTGGTTCAGTTGGTACAGTGTTGCTGCACAAGCATGTCGACCTAAGTTCAGCCCCCAGCACCCACGTAAAAGCCAGGCACAGGGGCACATACTGGCCATCTTGGCACCAAGGAGATAGAGGCAGGGGACTCCTGAGATTCTCTGGCTAGCTAGTCTAGCTGAATTGGGCAAGCTCCTGGCTCAATTAGAGACCCTGTCTCACAAAATGAGGTAGAAGACTGGAGATGGGCTTTGCTATTAAGGGACTTGCCTGCAAAGCCAAGGACCCAGGTTTGATCCCCAGGACCTGGAGTTTGTTTTCAGTGGCTAGCAGCCTTGACATGCCTATTTTCTCCTCTCTCTCTCTCTCTCTCTCTCGACATTCCTATTTCTTTCTCTCTTTCTCTCAAATAACTAAATAAAAATAAAGATGAACACTTACGAAAACAAGGTAGAACAGCTGAGGAAGACACATGATGTCAAGTGGTAGCCCCTACATGTGTGTGCCCACATTCTCATATATACTGTCACACACCTGTGCACCTCCCACAAAAACATGCACACATACATATATGCACACCACATATGCCAGGCACAAATACATGTGCAAAAATACGAAATTATTAAGAATTGTAGGAAGAAGACAAACACCAACCACCTGACACAGAAATGTACTTCGTGTTTGTAGCACAGATGCCCACTCCTGTGAGGCCAGCCCAGTGCAGTCTCTGGGTCTTGCATATATGAACAGTGCTTCAGATTGAAATAGTAAATCTTTTAAAATGTTTTATATGTTTATTTTGAGAGAGAGAGAGAGATAGAGAAATAGGCAGGAGGGAGGGAGAGAGAGAGAGAGAGAGAGAGAGAGAGAGAGAGAGAGAGAACCTAACCGCTAAGCCATATCTCCAGCACAAATCCTTTAAAATAAACCAGTTGGGATGGCTCATGCATAATATTGTACCATACAGGAAGATTTGGCAGAAGTGTTTCCTGTTCAAGGAAAGCTTGAGATACACAGTGAGCTCCAGGCCAACTTGGCATCAAAGTGAGATCCCTGTATCAAAAAAAAAAAAAAAAAAAAAAGAAAAAAAGAAACAGCCAGGCGTGGTGATGCATGCCTTTAATCACAGCACTTGGGAGACAGAGATAGGAGGATTGCCATGAGTTAATTCTGGGAGTTAATAGTTAATTCCAGGTCAGCCTGGACCAGAGTGAAACCCTACTTCGAAAAACCAAAAAAAAAAAAAAGAAACAAAACACACCAGGCATGGTGGCCTAGGCCTTTAAGCCCAGCACTCGGGGGGCAGAGATAGGAGGATCACTGTTAGTTCAAGGCCACTCTGAGACTACATAGTGAATTCCAGGTCAGCCTGAGCTACAGTGAGACCCTACCTTGGAAAAAAAAAAAAAAGAAGAAGAAAGAAAGAAAGAAAGAAAGAAAGAAAGAAAGAAAGAAAGAAAGAAATGACATGAATGAAATGGTGTTGACAAGAATGCTGGCAGTGAACAGGGTTTGAGATACAGGGTGATGAATGGCCCTTTGTGGTAGTGATTGTCTCTCATTTCTCCTTCCCATCTTGGCCCTGAAAAGCAAAGTACTCCACACTTTCCACCATGTCTGCCAAGTGTCTTTCTAGGTACCTGGCTTTGGAGTGAATTTAGGGAAAAAGAGAGAGAAAAACTTTTATTGGCAGCTTGAGGAATTGATTTCTATTCTCTCTCTCTCCATACATATATATGAAGTGCTACATACTTTGTATGGTTGCATCATGTGTTGGTACCGTGATTTCCTTCCTCCTGCCCCATTCCACTGAGGCCTTCCTCAGTGGTATTGCTGGTGTTCACCATGGGGTTGTGTGTTATGAGTTGTGAGAACAGCAGTCATTCATTGTGTGTGGTGGGAACAATGCCTCCGGATATTACCTCCCACCAAGTGGCTCTTACAATCTTTCCACCCATCCTCTTCTGCAAAATTTTTAAGCTGCTAAGAGCTAAACACTAAAGTAGACTTAAAATACACCCACCAAGGCTCAGGGAATAACCCCTTTAAGGCTACTTCCTAGGCAGTTTGCAATGCAATTTTCTATACATTTATATATATTTGATAGTCTTTTGTAAAATCAAACTATATCTACTTATAAAAACAAAATCTTGAACTGGGCATGGTGACACACGTTTAATCCCTGCACTCTACAGGTAGAGGTATGAAGACTGCAGCAAGTTTGAGACCACCCTGAGAATACATAGTGAATTCCAGGTCAGGCTGGGCTACAGGGAGACCGTACCTTGAAAAACAAACAAACAAACAAACAAACAAACAAACAAACAAACAAGCAAATCCCTGGGAACTGTAAATAAAGAATATCACCACGATTGTTGAAAGCTCTAGTGAGCAGTGCTATCTAGACAGCCAGGCCTTACAATGTTATACATGTGCAATTAATCAGTCAAAATTTAAAAAACAAAATAAAATCATTGAACATGGTGATGTAGACCTTTACTCAAAAAGAGGTAGGAGGATGATATCAGTTTGAGGCCAGTTTGAGAGTAAAAAGTGAATTTCAAGGCAGCCTGGGCTATAGCAAGACCCTACCTCAAAAAAATAATAAAATCTTAACTTTACCACTATGATTATAATTAAATGTCAATATACTTTAAAATGATTAATTTGGTCCCATGTTATTTACTCAATTGTGGCCTATATTGTTAGTCAATCCACCTGATAAAACATTCCTCGGAGTTTTTATGAAGAAATAGGTTAAACTGTTCTTGAAAAACAGGTACTGTGGATATATCATGAATTAACAGGATCTTGAAAGCTCCAGAAAATGGTGTTAAAGACAAGAAATATTAAATATCCTGATACAATTAGTGAATATTGTATAAATGTACTGAAATAGCACATGTTGGGCACTATGTAAAAGATTCTGGCCTAGAGGAAAAATGGATAAAACTAAAGTTTCAAGCACTGTCTCTAACTTCCTGCTGAGCATGACACAGCACCTTGCATGGCTGATGCAGTCCTACCTTCCCTGCACCATCCCCACACCCTCCCAACGTTCGTTGGAGGGTTCCACGCACGGTTTCCTTGTGAACAGCTCATGTCTCCATAGCGTTCCTCCTAAACAATACTCTCCTGACTAGAACAGCCCATGTCTCCATAGTGTCCTCACAAACAATTCTCTCCCGATTAGCACGCCACTGCTGACCTTTACACCTATTGGCTCCCCTGTTGCTACCAGGAAAAGTTTCTTTGGAAAGTCCCTTTCTATTCTTTGGCATTTTCCTATATATACCTGTCTTGATATACAATAAACGAGATCCTGCTTTGACAGCCTCCAGACTCGGTGTGGTGTTTAGTTCCTCTGGCGCCTAGGAGGAAGGGCTGAGTCGTCGACACTCATCATCCCATTCAGCCCCGAAAGGGACCGGCTGACCAGTCCCCTTCACTACGGCCTCTACCTGTCGGAGGGTCCGACAGCGCAAAGTACATGAAAAATGTTATATTAATCAAAAATTATTTACAGAGTCTTTAAAAACATGGAAATGCTTATTTCCCTGATTTGATCACTACACACTGTACACTCACTGAATTATGACACTGTATTCCATGCTTTTTAAAAAATTTTTTAATATTTATTTTTATTTTGGAGAGAGACACAGACACACACAGAGAGATAAGGAGAGGAAGACAGAGAATGGCAGCCAGCAGCCTCTCAGCTGCTGTGAACTAAATCCAGATGTGTGCGCCTCTGTGGGCAAGTGTGGCATTGCACCCTTGCGCCACTTTGCATCTGGCTAAACGTGGGACCTGGAGATTGGAACTGGCATTCTTAGGCTTAGGAGGCAGGCACCTTAACCGCTAAGCCATCTCTCCAGCCCCATAATTTTTTACAATTAAAATAATTTGAAAGCCGGGCATGGTGGTGCTCGCCTTTAATCCCAGCACTCTGGAGGCAGAGGTAGGAGGATCGCCATGAGTTCAAGGCCACCCTGAGACTACATAGTTAATTCCAGGTCAGCCTGGGCCAGAGTGAGACCCTACCTCGAAAAACCAAAAAAAAAATAATAATAATAATAATTTGAAAAATTAAAAAGAAATAGAGACAAATGGTAACTGTACTCGTTGAATAGATGAGCAACAAATCCCTAAAAGCACTTCTACTATGGATCTTTGTGTCATAGAGATGATTTGAGAGAGAGAGAGAGAGAGAGAGAGAGAGAGATCTCATTAGTTCTTTTAGGGATAAAGGTAGAAAATATTTGTTTATATAGTTAAGAAATAGCTTTGTTTCCTACAACCACAAAGCCAGAAGATCATTTTATGATATGTATAACCCAAAGTCACTGTATGAAAACTTTTCAGTGAATTTTTGATTTTATATTAGACATGTTAACTTCAAGTGATTAATTAATCTTGCCTTTCCAAACCAACCTATTTCCATACAAACCAACAATCGTCTCCTCACCAAATTCTGATCCCAAAACACAGACAGCACATTTTATTTCATAGCAGATGAAAAACAGGATAGTGAAAGCATGCACACAAAGACTTACCGAGGTGTACAAGAGTCCTCACTGTTCACTGCCAAATACAGCTTGTTTTGAACTCCTTCAATAGCCACACCAAAGACCCACAGGGATGCGTTAAATAGAGCTGAAAATTCATAGAAAGTGAAAAGGTTACACTTCTTGATTTCATAGTTTTCCAATGTGTTCCACAGGAGAATCTGGCTCCCTAAAGGTAGTATGGACTGGACAAGTATATAAATAGACATGTAGCTACATAAAAACTAAAGCCTCATTCTACCTTCTAGTGTACTGACTCATGGTTTCCATTACAGTCATTTAACTGGGGCTATAAGTACATATTCTCAAACACTCCAGGTACAATGGAAGACTCTAGACTCAGTACCCTAGTTTATAGAATCAGAATGAGGAATATTAATGCTTCTTGAGTGACCTGCCACCAGGAATTGTTTTGCACGTTAAATACCATCATCCTTTATAAAACTAAACTATTTTAAATGAATTTTTTCTTAAATTTATTTACTTGAGACAGAGAGAGAGAGAAAGAGAGGGAGAGAATGGGCATGTCAGGGCCTTCAGCTGCAGCAAACGAACTCCAGATGCATGTGACACCTCATGCATCCGGCTTCCACGGGTACTAGGGAATAGATCCTCTGACCATTGGCTTTGTAGGCAAGTACCTTAACCACTAAGCCATCTCTCCAGTCAAAAGCTAAGCTTTAAAATGCTTCCCTAGGTAGCTGGCCAAATTTACACAGCCAAGGTCAAAGATATCAGTCAGTTGGGAAGTGATTCCTATATTCTTAGAAGAGACATTATTGGTCCAATATCTTCATGTAAATAATCCATATAATTTCCAATCTAACCCCCTTCCCAACATATCTAGACCTTGCAATGATAAGTCATATTCTAGCAGAGAAGATTTTATTAAAGAACAGAAATTTTCCAAGTCACTCTTGAGAGGGGTCCTAGCTTTTAGTCTTGCAGAACAAAGATTAAATCAAGAAAAACAAGGAGGCAAGTTTTGTGGTGCATGCCTTTAATCCAAGCTCTTGAAACACTGAGGCAGGAGGTTCATCATGAGTTTGAGGTCAGCCTGGGGCTACAGAGTGAGTTCCAGGATACCCCACACTAGAGTAAGACACTGACTCAAAAAAAAGATGTATTTTATCAATTATTTTCCTGCAAAATAGTTACAAGTGGGAATCCAAATGGTGCCAATGAGGCCTTCATCTCTTCATTGGAAGGTCTGACTGCATGAAACTTACACCCAAGCTCTCCTCACAACCACACACCACTCACTGGAAACAAACAGTGGGTGTGCTCACACTACTAGCTGTATATACCCTCCCACACCATGAAAAAAAAGAAGACAGTACATTTTTAGACCATAGGGCTTATCACAAACATCTTTTGAAAATAGCCTGTGCACCTTTCTCCCAGGAGTCATGGACCAAGGGTAATGATTTTTGTCTTGTTTTCTAAGTTTACTGAGGATGATACACTGGTCCATTATTTCCATGAACAAAAATATAAAGATGTCAGTGCATGCTTAAGAAGACTGTTTTCGGGATCACTCGTTTCTGTGTGAATATATTCTCTGCAGTAGATAGAATAACATGGATGCAAAATATTATGAGGGAGGAAGAACTCCTTCCTGAGCCTACAGTGTATCTTTCCCTTAAAATTAAGGTACTTAACAAAGAGAAGCTAGGACATACTGTACAGTTCAAAGTACAAGTGTTCCTACCACAAGCCACTGGTGGCGCTTTATTCAATACTTGTCATATTAAAATCTGTGCCCTTTTGTTACGTGACATAAAGGAAACTAATTGCACAGATTGCAAGACAGAATTCTGTGCTACATCTGACAATGCAATGTACAGGAATGAACCCTGCATTTGGCTGGCTTGGTATTCATAAGTTCTTTGGAGTAAATGCAGGAAACAGAATTGCCCACAAATGAACAAATGTGTTGCACCATTTCACCTGATTTCTGAGGCCAACTTGGCTGCTGTTCTACCCTGAGCTGCCACTATGATGGAACGCTTTAAAGGGTCCCTCGACCTTCTTTTCTAATGCTTTCAGAGCTGATGTAGATGCAAAATCAAATGGCGACTTATTCCCAATGCACCTGTCCTCTTCACCTGCCTGACCTCCCAACAATTTCAGTCTCAGCAACAAAGAAACTCTTATGCTTGTGAGCCCAGTAGACCGGAACCACCTGAGACTTCCCATGTCTTCCATTCACAGAGATGCCACTACTGCTCCTCTGTCCCTTATCCCCAGTCTTGAACTGCTTCATCAGAATGATGGATGCCTGTCTCAAAAGCTGGGTGGAGATTTACAGAATGATGCCAAGAGTTCTGAAATCCCTGCCTTTGCAAATTCAGCTTTCCCAAAAGTAAAGGACAACTCCAATTCATAGGGGAAAAACTCCTGCTTTGTCTGTCTGGAACACCATGACAGTTTACCTGGCCTTGTTCATCACTACAGTCCCACCACTTGGTATAGAACTCATACAGTCTATACCTTAGTCAAAATCCACTGACAGTGACTGATGAATGACAGATGTGTACTGACTCTGAGGAAGGAGGTGTTTCCCAGCTCAGAATGTGCAATAGGTTAATTTCTGAGAACCAGGAAATGATGCGATCCCATTGAAGGAAGGGTCACATGAAGCTTTGACCAGGGTCAGATATTCAAGTGAGCCCATGTTCACTTGGGCCTACTACCAAGGGTCCTTGTTTTCCAACTCATTTTGGAACCCTGATCTAGAGTATATATATATATATATATATATATATATATATATATATATATATGTATATTACTAAAGAAGGGCAAAGTTTTGATTCAAGAAAGGAACAGACTTTAAAAGGAATTAGAGGATTTTGAGGAGACAAGGAGAAATTTCTCATGTTCTTTTTCTTGCAAGTTAAATCAGGTTAACATTATACGTGTCCATATTTTAGCTATTTTCTAATATTGAAAATAATTCTTTGGAACTACATAACACTTTCAGGATTGACAAAGCTCTTAAGAAACTTGTCTTATGTGAAGTGCATGAGAACAGGTGAGAGAGCCAGAGTAGATATTGACAGGCTCCATTTTACAAACCAGAAAACATTCTCATCAACTTGCTTAACACCATGAAATTAATTGATTTATTAATCTGTATAGAATTACCTCCAAAGAGAAAGTGAGGTGGCTTAAAAATTTTTTTTTAATCAGAGTCACTGAAAACACAAGGACAAGAACATTGGAATAAATGAGTAAGGGTCCATAGAAGATGCCAGTAGAGTTTCCAACCAAGGTTTCTGACGCCTCCTCTCACTCCCTTTCATCTCTATTAGGCTGCCACGGAAACTGTGTGATCCGCTGAGTGTTGACTGACAGTTTTGTTGGCATTCAAACAATAAAAATAAATACACAAGACAAGCCAAAGCAGTAATTTTGACTGCATACAGCATGTTGCCCAGCATCTATTGAAATAATATTCCATGAAACGTAAGCACTGCAACATCTAATCCAAACATGAATTCCTGTAATTATCCTGCTTGGACTAGAAACTTAATCAATCAATAGACAGAGGCGAGTTGAAATGAAGAGTCAATAATGAAAATTGGTCCATGAAATGTCAAGAGATTGTTTTGCAGAGTTGCATAGAAGTCATAAAAGAGGTGGCTGTTTCTGAGGTAAACTAATTCACTTGTGATTACAAAACATTTTACAGATGTCCACCTGTTCCTGTGTTTTGATGAGAGTTTAAACAACGACATGGCTTTATCTGTTTTTTTTTCCTAGACACATTTAACATCGATTAACTACTTAAAGCTTCTGATTTAGTTTGTATTTACAATATCTTTATGTGTGCCAAAAGTACTTTCCTCTGCTTGCCACCTCAAAAGAACAGTATTTGATAAATCCTCTTCCCTTTGCATGCCACATATTCTCTCAAGTGTTCTCATGGTATCAGCAATCACCATGAGATAACACCTAAGTGTTTTTTGTCATTTACTTTCTTTTCATAAACCACAGGTAAATATTTTCCTGTCTATTGCCAATTGTTTCCAGTTATCACCTTCATCAAAATCTGCCCTTTTTTCTTTCTTTCTTTCTTTCTTTCTTTCTTTTTTTTTTTTTTTTTTTTTGGTTTTTCGAGGTACAGTCTCACTCTGGCCCAGGCTGACCTGGAATTAACTATGTAGTCTCAGGGTGGCCTCGAACTCTCAGCGATCCTCCTACCTCTGCCTCCACGCCCGCCCCTTTCTATTTTATTTCTATTTGGTTAATAGCTTTACCATCTAAATGCCAAAGGTCAAGTCGCCTTGTCTTTTTAGACACCCAATGTCCCTTTGAGCACTATTGCAAAAATTTGGTCTACCTGGAAGCACTTTATATCTATCTATGCAGTGAATGCTGATACATATGATGCTCCTGCTTCCCTTCTAAATGAAATCAGCTGACACATCATAATTATTTTACTTATAAAATCAATCAAGTCTTTTATTGATCTTCTTTTAGCCACTTCCATTGCAATGACTGTAAGAAAGGTGCTGGAGCCCCAGGCAGATTCAAACAGTACCTGAGTGGTGAGTGAGGATTAAGGAAAATAAAGACAAGAGAGACAAAAGATAACTTGGGAGGGCTGCCTGTCAAAGAAGGACATACATGGATAGTACATATTGAATATACAGGACCTGTGCCAGGTTTGGATTACAAGTGGGCAGAAGTAATACTCCAGCATTAAACTCTATAGCAGGGGACTACCTCTTTATAAGAGGGAAGGTGAAAGTTAAATGGTGTTAACATTATAAGTGTCCATATTTTACCTATTTTCTAATATTGAAATAATTCTTTGAACTACACAACACTTTCAGGATTGACAAAGCTCTTAAGAAACTTGTCTTATATAATGTGCATGAGAAGAGGTGAGAGAGCCAGAGTAGATACTGTCAGGCTCCATTTTACAAACCAGAAAACATTCTCATCAACTTGCTTAACACCATGCACTTAATTAATTTATTAATCTGTACAGAATTACCTCCAAAGAGAAAGTGAGATGGCTTACAAAAAATTTTTTTTGAACTCAGAGTCACTGAAACACAAGGACAAGAACATTGGAATAAGGGAGTAAGGGTCCATAGAGGATGCCAGTAGAGTTTCCAACCAAGGTTTCTGACACCTCCTCACTCACCCCCTTCATCTCTATTAGGCTGCCACGGAAACTGTGTGATCCACTGAGTGATGACTCACAGTTTTGTTGGCATTCAAAAATAAAAATACACAATGCCAGCCAAAGCAGTAATTTTGACTGCATACAGCATGTTTTCCAGCATCTATTGAAATAATATTCCATGATATATAAGCACTGAAACATCTAATCCAAACATGAAATCCTGTAATTATCCTGCTTCGACTAGAAACTTAACCAATCAATAGACAGGTGAGTTGAAATGAGGAGAGTCCACAAAGAAAATTGGTCCATAAAATGTCACAGGCCTGAGATTGTTTTTCAGATTTGCATAGAGGTCATGAAAGAGGTGGCTGTGTCTGTGGTAAACTAATTCACTTGTGATCACAAAACATTTTACAGATGTCCACCTGTTCCTGTATTTTGATGAGAGTTTAAACAACGACATGGCTTTATTTGTTTTTTCCTAGACACATTTGACATATATTAACTGCATAAAGCTTCTGATTTAGTTTGTATTTGCAATATCTTTATGTGTGCCAAAAGTACTTTCCTCTGCTTTGCCACCTCAAAAGAACAGTATTTGATAAATCCTCTTCCCTTTGCATGCCACATATTCTCTCAAGTGTTCTCATGGTATCAGCAATCACCATGACACCTAAGTGTTTTTGTTATTTACTTTCTTTTCATAAACCATAGGTAAATCTTTTCATGTCTATTACCAACTGTTTCTAGTCATCACCTTCATCAAATCTGCCCTTTTCTATTTTATTTCTATTTGGTTAATAGTTTTACCACATAAATGCCAAAGGTCAACTCGCCAGTCTCTTTTGAGACACCCAATGTCCCTTTGAGCACTACTGCACAAATTTGTTCTACCTGGAAGCACTTTATATCTATCTATGCAGTGAATGTTAACACATATGATGCTCCCGCTTCCCTTCCAAATGAAATCAGCCAACACATCATAATTATTTTACTTATAAGATCAATCAATTCTTTTATTGATCTTCTTTAGCCACTTCCATTGCAATGGCTGTAAGGAAGGCCATTAGATATTTGTCCTGTCCTATTTTATCTCTTTGCATGGTGCATAGCATTTTCTAAAGTTTCATAGATTTATGGAAGATAATGATGCATATTTTATTGCCTTCTCTTGATGAATTCACGAGGTTTCATTAAGCATTGTAGTGTCAGCAACATCAATTGCTCAAGTTATTAATGTGGAACACTGTCCTAATAGGGGTGTGCTCACTACGTGGGGGGGTGATGACTATGTAGAAGGGACGTGAAGACATAATCAATACCAAATAATAGGAAGAATTGGAAATTCATCCTGAAGAAGATTATGACTTAATTTCTGAACTAACATATTTAAATATTTCCCTAAAGGAACCCCAGGATCATCTGGAATCTTTCCTACTTCATGAAAACATAATGGTTTTTCCTTACTAGGAAATAAATATAGAATGTTCCACATTTTGCTACCTTTTAGCTTGCACTTCACAGATAGGAAACCCACCAATCTACAGTGCAGAGGCCCCTGAGAAGCTTTTTCTTAGAAATGAGCTCATAGACATTTACCAGTTTGCTGAAATAATGGTCAATTGGAATGGTAGGGTCTGTATTTTCAGTATCATTTCCCTAAAGTTAGTAACAAATACTCTAGTTTTCTTGAGTCGAGGACCCTGACATACTACCTACTTGCCATGAGTTCCCTACTTGTATTATTTTGAAAATGTGCGATTTAAAAAATTTATATCTTGCATGATTTATATTTTATTTCATTTCATTTCATTTGAGAGAGAGAGAGAGGGGGGCAGATTTGTTGAGCAAATGGGCATACCAGAGCCTTCAGCCACTGCAAACGAACTCCAGATGCATGTGCTACTTTGTGAATTTAGCTTACGTGAGGAATGACACCGGACCCTTAGGCTTCACAGACAAGCACCTTAACCACTTAACAATCTCTCCAGCCCACACGATTTATTTTTAATCAACATTTTTTATCACAGCACCAATAACAGTGATAACGAATCAGAAAATTTCTGTGTGTATTACCAGTAATAACTTCGCACACTCAAGAGAACACACGTGGTTCTATTGCATCCCATCCCATGCCTACATATTAGTTCCTGAAAGTATTTCTTTTACTAAAATCCTACTTTGACTATAACCCTGTTGTTCTAAAAGAGATCATTTAAAGTCAGAATCATCCACTATTCAATTATCCTACCATTAAGGTACAAGTCTGAAAAATAAATCATGTTTCCTATCATTTATACTAATAGCACTGGGTTAATAATAAAGTGACAGATTTCACAATTCTTACAATGTATTCAAATCTTTCTTTTAGGAAAAATAATAATAGTCCCAGTATTTCTTTAAAAAGGGAATGAATGGCCGGAAAAGGTGGCACATACCTTTAATCCCAGCACTTGGGAGGCAGAGGTAGGAGGATTGCCATGAGTTGGAGGCCATCCTGAGACTACATAGTGAATTCCAGGTCAGCCTGAGCTACAGTGAGACCCTACCTTTGAAAAAAAAAAAAAGAAAGAAAGAAAAAAACACGAATGAAATGGTGTGACAAGAATGCTGGCAGTGAACAGGGTTTGAGATACAGGGTGATGAATGGCCCTTTGTGGTAGTGATTGTCTCTCATTTCTCCTTCCCATCGTGGCCCTGAAAAGCAAATATACTCCACAGTTTCCACCATGTCTGCCAAGACTCTTTCTAGGTATCTGGATTTGAAGTGAGTTTAGGGAAAAAGAGAGAAAAACTGAATGCAGATTAAGAGTTTTATTGGCAGCTTGAGGAATTGATCTGTATTCTCTCTCTCTCTCTCTCTCTCTCTCTCTCTCTCTCTCTCTCTATCTCTCTCTCCATATATATATTGCTAGCTAGACTTTGTATGATTGCATCATGTGTTGTTACAATGATTTCCTTTCCTCCCTGCCCCCATTCCACGGAGGCCTTCCTCAGTGGTATTGCTGGTATTCACCATGGGGTTGTGTGTTATGAGTTGTGAGAACAGCAGTCATTCATTGTGTGGTGGGGGACAATGTCTCTGGATATCACCTTCCACAAAGTGGCTCTTACAATCCTTCCACCCTCCCTCTCTGAAAAATTTTCCTAAGCTGCTGAGGGCTAAACACAAACGTAGACTTAAAATACACCCACCAAGGCTCAGGGAATAACCCCTTTAAGGCTACTTCATAGGCAGTTTACAAAGCAATTTTCTCCATTTACAATGCCCTGTTCTTTTCATAAAACATAGGAATACAGTATAAACACTATATTGAGGAGGGACACAGGTTGTTTGTGGCAAAATAGGTCTAGGGAACTCCTTCAATCAGGAGATAAGGAGAGATCATTCTCTGATCTCTAGAAAAGTGGATATTGGAAGGGCAGATTTAAGGACATTTCTGCTTTTTTACTTTCAGGGCCCAGTCACCCTAAACTAACCTAACAAAGCTACCTGACTCCTCCTCACTGGGATCACAGGTGCAGAGGATTCCTGTGGCTTCAGCATCCATCTCATGACAATCATGCTACCGTGAGCCACATGCCAAGTATGGATGAAGATGTAGTGCAGGAACCATTGAACTGTGAAGAATGTGCTGGATGGTAATGAAGAAGTCTCTGCCATGGACTGGGTGCCACCTACAAATTCGTCTGTGCCTGCACGTGATCCATGGAACTGTAAAGAATATGCTGGGTGATAATGAAGAAGTCTCTGTGATGGACTAACAACCAATTTATCTGTGCCTGCACTTCCTCCGCAGTGGAGAACATCCTCTTTATGGTAGCATCTGGAGCCAGGCTTTATGCACCTCAGCTTTAATGTCCCAAAGCGAGTAGATGACATGTCTAATTATTGGTGGGAGTAAGCAGACACCACGTATGATACAGATACACAAAGCTGCGATATTTCCTATCCAAGAAGTAAATGAAGACCATGACGGCCATGAAGATCTATTCCAGGAACATAAACTAAATTACATGGGACTTGGAGAATCGAACTGGGGTCCTTAGGCTTCGCAGCCATGGTCCTTAACTGATAAGCCATCTCTCAAGCCCTTTTATTTTTAGGATTTTATTTTATTTATTTGATTTAGAGAGAACATGGGCATGCCAGGATTTCTAGCTACTACAAAAACCTGCTGGAGCTGAGCTTCAAGCCTCCTCCATGTGAACCAGCTGACAGAAAGTTGGAAAAGGCTACCCTGCATGCAGTTTAAAGGGAGAGAGAAGACACCAGTGAACGTACTCAACAGTGAACACTGCAAGCTTTAAATTTCCCAGCCAGGCCAAATGAGCCAATGGGTGCAATAGTGGCATGTCTCTTATGGGGGGGAACAAACTGCTCTCTAATTGGACTGGAGGCCCACTCCATGGGAGGGAATACATCCCTGATACTAAAAACCTATGACACAGGGAGTCATGAGCCCTACGGGTGTAATGTCTGCTGGTGTTACACTAAATGTATATACAATGATCACCAAAATGCCCAGTAGGCTCTTCTCTTAATGTCCACACCCATATATTAATGCTACTCTCACTTGTGGTTAGAGAAGCTTTTCTTTTCAGATGGTGGCGACCTTCGGATGACTCAGAAGGCACCATGGTGCTGAGAAGTGACAGAGGAGTGCTCAGCCCTGAAACATCTCAAACCCACCTTCTAGGCTAAGGGCCCATTGCAAAAAAAGGGGTTGGAAAGAATATAAGAGCCAAAGGAAGAGTAGGATTCCTTACAACATGCTCCTCCAGACACAAAATGGCCTGGATATTCATGACCTTGCAGTTCCTGATCCTTATAATAGGAGGAAAAGATCATGACATCAAACTGAAAAGAGACTGATTGAGAGGGGGAGGGGGATAAGATGGAGAGTGAAGTTTCAAAGGGGAAAGGGAGGAAGAGAGGGAAGTACCATGGGATACTGTCTACAATTAAAGAAGTTGTCAATAAATATGAATTTAAAATAATTTTTAAAAATCAAACTAGATCTACTTATAAAAAGAAAATCTTGAACTGGGCATGGTGGCACACACCTTTAATCCCTGCACTCTACAGGCAGAGGTATGAAGACTGCAGCAACTTTGAGGCCACCCTGAGAATACATAATGAATTCCAGGTCAGGCTGGGCTAGAGAGAAACCTTTCCTTGAAAAACAAACAAACAAACAAAAATCCCTGGGAACTGTAAATACAGAATATAACCATGATTGTAGAAAGCTCTGCTGAGCAGTGCTATCTAGACAGCCAGGCCTTACAATGTTACATTTGCAATTAATCAGTCAACGTTAAAAAAAAAAAGAAATAAAATCATTGAACATGGTTACACCTTTACTCACAAAGAGGTAGGAGGATTGCTGTGAGTTTGAGGCCAGTTTGAGACTAAATAGTGAATTGCAAATCAGCCTGGGCTATAGCAAGACCCTACTTCAAAAAAAAATAAATAAAAAATCTTAAAATCTTACCACTATGCTTATAATTAAATGTCAATATGCTTCAAAATGATTAATTTGGCCTCATGCTATTTACTCATTTTTGCCTATATTGTTAACAAATCCACCTGATCAAATGTTCCTGGGAGTTTTTATGAAGAAATTGGTTAACTTTTTCTTGAAAAAATGTAGTGTGGATATATCATGAATTAATAGGAGATTGAAAGTGCCAGAAAATGGTATTAAAGACAAGAAATATTAATTATCCTGATACAATTAGTGAATATTCTCTAAATGTACTGAAATAGCACAAAATACATGAGAAATGGTTATATTAATAAAAAGTATTTACAAAGTATTTAAAAAGATGGAAATGCTTATTTCCCCAATTTGATCATTACACACTGTACACTCACTGAATTATGACACTGTATTCCATAATTTTTTACAATTAAAATAATTTGAAAAATTGAAAATAAGTAGATACAGATGGCAACTGTGCTAATTGAACAGATGAGCAACAAATCCTTAAAAGCACTTCTAGTACTGGTCTTTGTGTGTTAGAGATGATTTGGGACAGAGAGACTGAGATCTCATTAGTTCTTTTAGGGATAAAGGTGGAAAATATTTGTTTATATAGGTAAGAAATAGTTCTGTTTCCTAAAACCACAAAGACAGAAGACCATTTTATGATATGTATAACCCAATGGCACTGTATGAAAACTTTTCAGTGAATTTTTGATTTTAGATTACACATGTTAACTTCTGAATGATTAATTAGTTCATCTTGCCTTTCCAAACCAACCTATTTTCATACAAAACAATATTCATCTCCTCAGCAAAATCTGAACTGAAAACACAGACCGCACATTTTATTTTGTAGCAGATGATGAAAACAGGATAGTGAAAGCATGAACACAGACTTACCGAGGTGTACAAGTGTCCTCACTGTTCACTGCCAAATACAGCTTGGTTTGAACTCCTTCAATAGCCACCACTGAAGACCCACAGGGATGAGGTTAAACAGAGCTGAAAATTCATAGAAAGTGAAAAAGTTATACTTTTGATTTCATAGTTTTCCAATGTCTTCCACAGGAGAATCTGGCTCCCTAAAGGTAGTATGGACAGGACAAGTATGTACATTGACATGTAGCCACATAAAAACTAAAGCCTCATTCTACCTTCTAGTGTACTTGACTCATGGTTTCCATTACAGTCATTTAACTGGGGCTATAAGTACATATTCTCAAACACTCCAGGTATAATGGAAGACTTTAGACTCAGTACCATAGTTTATAGAATCAGAATGAGGAATATTGATACTTTTGGGGTGATCTACCACCAGGAATTGTTTTGCACATTAAAATAGCATCATCCTTTATAAAAATAAACTATTTTAAATAATTTTCTCTAAATTTATTTATTTGAGAGAGAGAGACAAAGAGGCAGAGAGAGAGAGAGAGAGAGAGAGAGAGAATGGGCATGTCAGGGTCTTCAGCTGCAGCAAATGAACTTCGGGTGCACGTGGCACCTTGTGCATCCGGCTTCCACGGGTACTAGGGAATAGATCCTGAGACCTTTGGCTTTGTAGCCAAGTACCTTAACCACTATGCCATCTCTTCAGTCAAAAACTATGCTTTTAAACTGCTTCCCTAGGTAGTTGACCAAATTTACACTGCCAAGGTCAGAGATATCAGTCAGTTGGGAAGCGATTCCTATACTTTTCGAAGAGACATTGTTGGTCCAATATCTTCATTTAAATAATCTGCCAGAGCCCACTGGCAGATTCAAATAGTACCTGAGTGGGGAGTGAGGATTAAGGAAAAAGAAAGACAAGAGAGACAAAAGATGAACTTGGGAGGGCTGTACGTCAAATACCTAGGCCCCAGCCTTACTTAGTTTGGCGTTTTTATACTTCTTCTCAGAGCACAAGGATGCAAATGGCAAAAATGGTAAATACAGAATTTCTCAGAAAACGCATCTCAAAACAGTTAAATCTTTGCCTTTAGATCAAAGGAACACTTCCTCCTCAATTTCCATATTCTGAGCAGGTAACTGATCTCTGCTTGGCCAAACATTCTGCTTATCTTTAGCCCATTGTCAAACAGAAGTTAAGTCCACATCAAATGACTCCCGACAATGATCTATATAATTTCCAATCCAAGCCCCCTCCAAACATATCTAGACCTTGCAATAATAAGTCATATTCTCCCAGAGAAGATTTTATTAAAGAACAGAAATTTTCCAAGTCAGTCTTGAGAGGGGTTTAGCTTTTAGTCTTGAAGAACAAAGATTAAATCAATAAAAACAAGGAGGCAGGTTTTGTGGTGCCTGCCTTGAATCCTAGCACTTGCAACTCTGAGGCAGGTCAGACTGGGGCTACAGAGTGAGTTCCAAGACACCCCACACTAGAGTAAGACACTGACTCAAAAAGAAGGTGTATTTTATCACTTTTTTTCCTGCAAAATAGTTACAAGTGGGAATCCAAATGGTGCCAATGAGGCCTTCATCCCCCCCTCCCTCTCTCTCTCTCTCTCTTTCTCTCTTTTTGGTTTTGCGAGGTAGGGTCTCACTCTGCTCCAGGCTGACCTGGAATTCACTATGTAGTCTCAGGGTGGCCTCGAACACTCAGCAATCTTCCTACCTCTGCCTCCCAAGTGCTGGGATTAAAGGCGGGCACCACCATGTCTGGCTAGGCCTTCATCTCTTCATTGGAAGGCCTGAGTGCATGAAATTTACACCCAAGCTCTCCTCACAACCACACACCACTCACTGGAGACAACCAGTGGGTGTCCTCGCACTACGAGCTGTCTACTCCCTCCCACACCATGAACGAAAAGAAGACAGTACATTTTTAAAGCATAGTGCTTATCACACACATCTTTTGAAAATAGCCTGTGCACATTTCTCTCAGGAGTCATGGACCAAGGCTGATAATTTTTATCCTGTTTTGTAAGTTTACTGAGGATGATAAATTGGTCAGTTATTTCCATAAACAAAAATATAGAGATGTCAGTGCATTCTTAAGAAGAGTGTTGTCGGGATCACTCATTTCTGTGCGTATATTCTTCTCTGCAGTAGATAGGATAACATGGATGAAAAATATTAATGAGGAAGGAAGTACTCCTTGCTAAGCCTACAGTGTATCTTTCCCTGAAAATCAGGGTACTTACCAAAGAGGAGCTAGGACATAGTGTACAGTTCAAAGTACAAGTGTTCCCACCAGAAGCCACTGGTGGTGCTTTACTCAACACTTGTCATAGTAAACCTGGGCCCTTTTATTATGTGAGATAAAGGAAAACTAATTGCACAGATTTCAAGCCAGGACTCTGTGCTAATATCTGACAATGCAATGTACAGGAAATAAGTGTAATATCTTGAGTATGTCGTGTATATATGTCATATTTTTGGAAGATGCCTTTCTCACAGCGGTGCTCAAAATGTTCATAGATTGATAGAAAACTGTACAATGAAACATGATAATTATTTTTGAGAAGTAATAAATCACAATCCCATTATATAAGCCCATCATTAAAAAAATCTGAAAGCTTACAACTAAATTTTTCCTTATGGTTTGGTTTAAAGATATATTACTATGCATTACTTGACAACTATAATACAAATGTAGGTCTGAAACCATGTTTGGTCATAGTAAAATCTAATGGAAAATAATGATAAATGAAATTCAGAATTATTTGTAGAACTACATTAGTTTACATTATTCTAAACCTTCTTTGTCGTCATTTTGGAATATTTAAAAATTATTTGTGAGTAGAGAGAAAGAGAAAGAGTGCGTGCATGGGCTTGCCAGGGTCTTTTGCTCTAAAATAAACTTTAAAAATATGTGTCACTATGTGCATTTGGCTTTACCTGGGTATTGGGAACCCAACTTAGGCCAACAGGCTTTACAAGCAAGGGCCTTTAACCACTGAGTCATTTCCAGCTCTTCTTACTTATCTTTTTTTGTGTGTGTGTGAGGTAGGGTCTCACTCTAGCCCAGGCTGACCTGGAAATCACTATGCATTCTCAGGGTGGCCTCCAACTCATGGCAGTCCTCCTACCTCTGCCTCCAGAGTGCTGGGTTTAAAGGCTTGTGCCACCACGCCTGGCTCTCAGTTATCTTACAGCAACTTTTAACAGAGGAGTTCAGGATACGCTCTGGGTTTCTGCGCCTGTCCCAGGGCAGTTGCACTGCAGCAAGCCCTTCACAGTGACAGAGGCGAGAAAGCCACCAGCTTCGCACGCACGCACACTGGCTAGGCGGCCTCATCCCTACAAGCTGGGCTTCAAACTCCCCTGACGTGGCCGCCCAAACCCCTCCACCGTCCTCCAATCTAAGGGGGACATGTCAAAGACAAAAGCCCCTTCCCACCTCGTCTCCTTCTTCTGCCTTTCTTGGAGCCAGAGTTGGACCGGGAAAGACCTTTACCTTGTTTTTGTCGCAGCTGGTCTAGCCTTTGCTCGGGCTGCGGACACACCGCAGGCGTTGATTTCTCGCGCCGCCACTTGTCTCTTCTGACGAGGAGCAAGCGGTGACAGCCAGCGCCACGGCCACGACGCCCACACCACCCTTTTTTTTGGGGCCCTTGGTGGGTTCACCTCAGGCCCCAACTCTGCGCTGCCACCGGCCTGGGCTCTTCTTGGCCAGCGCTGTGCTCGGGCTTCTGCACACTGAGTTTCCGCCGAGGAGGGCCATGGTCCAACGCCCGCGGGCGGCTGGCAGTCTGGGTCCCAGCCGACGCCACAGCCCCGGGCGGGAGAGGCAGGCTACACTGACCGGGCAGGCTGAGGAGACCGGGCCGCCCTCAGACATGCTCCTGGCCCTGAGCCCTGAGGACACTGGGCAAGTCCCAGCCTGTCCTGTGGGAGTCACGAGGCATCCCCGCCCTGTGCGCGCGTGCGGAGAGTGCCTGAGGAGGGAGGGGTGAGAGCGCGCGCGGGGGGGCGGTCCTCGGGAGAGAGGCCACGGGCGTGGGCGGGGGGGAGGCAGCACACGGGCGAGCGCGCCCCGCCCTGGCCCCCTCCCCTGTCCTCTTCCCCTAGTCCTGCAACTTCTAGGCCTGATGCTCGCAAAAGTTAGCCAGTGCCAGCTTTCCACCTGTGATCAAACAGGTAACTTCCTCACATCCTCCCCATTGCTGTTCCTGCTGCTGTGTGAGGTGCAGTCACCAGACAGGAATTCATCTCCACAGGCCCCCTTCCCCTCCCCTCCTGAAGAGCACAACGGCCTCAGGGCGGCCCTCTTCCTGGTAGGTCAGTCCCCTCCTTCAGGGAGCCCAGCTACTGATTGTCTCCAGAGGGGCTCCCCATCCAACCCATCCCCAAATACCCCGAGGGTCACTCAGCCTAACACCTGTAGAGGCCTAAGGTCCTGCCCTGGTGCCCAGAGCTGGTGCCCCCTCGCTTGTCCCTCTGGACAGAGCTTTGGCGGTGAACAGTGATGGAGGAAGAGCCCTGGGAAAAGGGGAGTTGCATTCATGAGCTGCGCTTGGCTCCGCTTTTGGGAAGGGGAGGAGGGGATTGGGTTCTTCCCTGAGTGTCTGACTCTTAGCTGGCCAGTGGGAGCCTGGGCTGGAGCCCTTGGAAGTTCGCCAGACCCCTGCCCCAGCCTGAGTCACATAAAGCCCCACCCACTGAGGTATTTTGCATGGCCACACCTGTTGCCAGCCACTCAGAAGAGGCGACAGGTGGGCTCAGCCCCAGCTACGGGGGCAGGGACAGCCACTACAGAGCTGAGCACCACACTGTCACCCAGTGGTTTTTGCTGATTTTTCATATCATGCCAATTTTTGAGAGCCAAACCCCTTTTCTCCCTAGGCCCCCTCATCTCTAGCGGGTTGGGTTTGGGAATCCACGCAGTGAGCTTGAAAGGTTTGCCACAGGCAGTATTTGGGAAATACACAGCCCAGTCTCTTTTACCTCTAGCCCATCTCCAATGTTTTGATTTCTTTACCCGATCCTCAGGAAAGCACCTTCTCTTCCAAGTCTGACCTGGAAATCACTATGCATTCTCAGGGTGGCATCAAACTCATGGCAATCCTCCTACCTCTGCCTCCCGATTGCTGGGATTAAAAGCGCACACCACCATGCGTGGCCCTCTTCTCAATTTTCTTAAAGCAACCTTTAATATAAGAGTTAAGATAATGAGGCAGAGGGAGAAAATGAAGAGACATTGAGATTTTTCTTGGTTTTTTTTTTTTGCGTTTTTTTCTAACCACTCTCTGAGTTTTATTTTAATAAAACTTAAAATAAAATTTAGCCAGGCGTGGTGGTGCACGCCTTTAATCCCAGCACTCAGGAGGCAGAGGTAGGAGGATCGCCTTGAGTTCAAGGCCACCCTGAGACTACATAGTTAATTCCAGGTCATCTTGGGCCAGAGTGAGACCCTACCAAAAAAACAAACAAACAAAAATAAATAAATAAAATAAAATTTTAAATTCCAACAGCTTGAAAGAAGTAGGAGGAACAAAAGCAAAAAACATCAGCCATCTATATATGGTCTTATCTACTCCCGAATAATGGTATGAATTAACTAGCAGAACATGTATTTTTCCTTATGAACTCCAAATTTCTGTGAAGCCTGATTAAAAAATACACATGCAAAACAAACAAACAAACAAACAAACAAACAAAAATCCCTAAAACCTGGAAGACAGCACTAAATGTGATATGGCTGGTCATCCATATTAGTCCAATATTTGTTTCAGACATTCAAGATAGAATCAGTATTTCATAAATCCTGTCCAAGATGTGTCAAGAGGTTAGTCTTGTAGATAAAATAATGAATAAGTTATATCAGAGAAAAACAGAGATAACCACTACAAACAAACAAACAAACAAACAAACAAAAATCCCTAAAACCTGAAAGACAGCACTAAATGTGATATGGCTGGTCATCCATATTAGTCCAATATTTGTTTCAGACATTCAAGATAGAATCAGTATTTCATAAATCCTGTCCAAGATGTGTCAAGAGGTTAGTCTTGTAGATAAAATAATGAATAAGTTATATCAGAGAAAAACTTAGAGATAACCACTATCTTTCTGCATGCTTTGTTGTTTTAGTTTATCTGTTTTATTTTGAGACAAGATCTTGCTTCTTTCTTTGACTGGTGTGATACTTGCTATGTAGCTCACACTGGCCTTGCTGAACTGTGGGCAGTCTCCCTGCCTCATCCTCCGTAGTGCTAGCATTTCAAACATGTATCACCTTGGTCAGTATAGCTTTGGTTTCCTAATTGTGGACTATTTCTTCACAGATTGAAGGGTAAGATGAAAAAATTTCAGGGAGAAAGCAATTACTTGCATTTGTGTTTTCAAAGCATATTTAATAAATACTAAAAATTCTTCAATTTCAATCATAGTTTTGAAGTTGTTAATGATTGCATTTCCTTATTACTTATTCTCTTTGTGTCTACTGAAAACAGCTGCTTTCTACATTAAAAGGATCGTTTTCTCAGAGCTGTGCACCTACTTGGCACGCAGGGTTTGCTGTATTCTACTCTATAGCCACACTTCTTCATCACTTAAGATAGAGTTATTTCTCTAACAGGCTAATTAATAAAGATATTATTTTAAAGAAAATTAGAGAATTGGCATATATAACTGGTAATATTATTACAGATTTGAAGAGACAGGGAAACTTATCCATTTAACATAGCCTTCATTGTACCCAAAGCAGATACAATAAACCGTCATTATGAAATGCCTATCATTTGTTTCCTTTTCAAAAAATAAATAATTTAGCTGGGCGTGGTGGTGCTTGCCTTTAATCCTAGCACTCGGGAGACAGAGGTAGGAGGATGACTTTCAGTTCAAGGCCACCCTGAGACTACAGAGTGAATTTCAGGTCAGCTGGACCAGTGTGAGACCTTACCTGGAAAAACCAAAATAAATAAATGAATGAGTGAGTGAATAAATAAATAAATTATAAGTTCTAATTTGCACATTATGAAGTTTTATTGACTGACGCTATTATAATAAATCTAGGTCACATAAGCTTAAATGTATAACATCAAACATGTTTTTAGAAATGGATATATTTGGGAAACTATGAAATCATTTGTTATCATGTTCTTTCTTACCGTTTCAAGTTAAAATAACAGAAAAACAATTATATTGAATTCAATGAGAAAGTCAGATAAGAAAAATTGAAAGAAATAAAAGTGTAATACAAGTAATACAGATTAATGAAGTGCTATCCAAATGACTGACAGTTGAAAAATACAACCTATAATCCTACTCCACTCATTTAATTAATGAGTTAAAATGAATGCCCAAACTTGTTTGGCTTGAGGGAGGAAATATATATATATATATTTGAATGGCTATACTTTCATATTGATAGATTAATCATTAAGTGTTCTTTTTTTGTGGTGGTTTCTGTACACATACCCTAAATGGGGAAGTGAAGTTACCCCCTCAACTTCCCCTCTCTTAACATCAAGCCTAGAGTCAAGCACCACTAATCTGCTATTTCTTTTGAGATAATTTCCATGTGCGTGAATCGAATTGTGGTAATATGCTCCTTCAATTGACTTACCATTCTGTGCATTACTCTGACTAAACACAGATTATCATCATCAGGCTATGTTCTTTAATAGTTTTCCGATGTCATTAGTACACAGAAATGTCATGCATTTTCAGTGGGAGTTCTAAGGCAACGAAAGGTAGAAGCTATGCATAGGTAGGAATGGAATAATTAGACCTATATTTAAAGATCTATAGTAACAAATGGAGCCTGGGTTTTGTGTACATGTTTGTGTTGTATATCTCCTAAAATGATTACATACAGTGTGATCTTGATGTGTTTAGCGCAGCACACTTAGAAAGACACACAGCCCAATGAACCCTCAATTCTTTTTATACTTTTCCTTTCCAGGAAAGATATATGAACACCAGATCAAAAGACACATATATTTTTTTGTATTTGGAACTAGACATTAAAAGTTGACAGGGCAAAACTTGACCAGGTGGGGTTCATTGGTAGCTTACCATAAACTTCCCTTTAACAGTGCCCATTGTTCCAAAGAAAACAGAGTAATATACTTCCATTAATACCTTCCCCAAACATCACTTTGTAATATAACTTGAGGAATGTTTTATTATTATTAATCACTATGTATTAATGTTGATCATTTAATTCTAGTAAAAGATATTCCTTCATTTGGATTGTTGTTTTAAATAGAATGCATGCATAGAGCTGGAGAGATGAGGTGGCTTAGCAGTGAAGGCCCTTGCCTCCAAAGCCAAAGGACCCAGGTTCAATTACCCAGGACCCACATAAACCAGGTGCACGAGGTGATGCATACATCTGAAATTCATATGCAGTGGCTGGAGGCCCTGGCACGCCTATTCTCTTTCTCTCACTCTATCTGCCTATTTCTCTCTCTCTCAGTCTCTCAAGTCAATAAATAAATTAAAATAAAATATAGAATCTTATCCATGAAAGGGCATCTGGGATTCATTATGAAACTTTAATATCAACTCGGTAATACAGGAGTTTGCAAAAACAGAACAATCATCTGACATAGAGGGTCTTTAATCTTAGGAACCAAGAGCTTTGGAAGAATCATGGAAGATGATTTCCTCTTCTTGGCCTAGGAAGCATTCTTAAATGTGTGAAGCTCTTCAGTCCTTAATATCAAAAACCTTGTCTATGACTTAGCTGTCTCTAGCTATGTAGTTCTGAAAGTAGTCTTTAGTGCTCAGATCTACTTTCCTCCATTTTTCCCTTCAGGCAAGATTGGGGTGTAGCAGACAGCTTCAGGATCACTGAGAAGCTGGCCTGCCATCATAGGACCAAACACAGAGAGCAGGAATGATGTCCGCTCAGCTCCCCTCAGGCAATTTCCAAAGTACACATTTGACTGCTTGTCCCCGTGTCCCGGTCACGCCTTCCCAAAGCCTGGGAAGTGGGCAGGAGCACGCGCACGCGCGCGCGCACACACACACACTACATATCTGACGCTCAGGGGATACATCCAGGATAGGATATGCTTTGGGTCTCTGCGCCTGTCCCAGGGCAATTGCACTGCAGCAAGCCCATTACACTAACAAAGGCAAGAAAGCAATCGCCTTCGCATGCATGCACACCGGCTAGGCGGCTTCATGCCCACAAGCTGGGCTTCAAACTCCTCTTACATGGCCACCCCAACCCCTCCACCGTCCTCAAATCTAAGGGGGGACATGTCAAAAGCCAAAAGCCCCACCTGGTCTTCTTCTGTGCCTTCTGTGCCTCTTCTTGGAGCCAAAGAGTTGGACCCGGGAAAAGATGAGTTCAACTTGTTTTTGTCGCAGCTGGTCTTGCCTTTGCTCGGGCTTTGGTCTGGGCCCCGAGTTCAAGAGCAGCCTGAGAACACACAGTGGGTTCCGGGTCAGCCTGGCCTACAGCCACACCTGACCTCAAAAACCCATATTAATAATAATAACAATACCAATAATAAAAATAAAATAATAAATGATAAAATTAAATTTAAAAGTAAAATAAAATAATAAATAATGAAATAGAAAGTTAAATAAATAATAAAATTAATTAAATTAAATTAAAAAGTAAAATAAAGCAATAAAATAAATAATAAGATAAATTATAAATACCAAAATAAAAATTTAAATAAAATGATAAATTATTATATAAATAATGGAATAAATAAAATAAAATAAAAATAAGAAAATTGCAGTCAACTTGCTTAGAAGGAGGAGGAGGGTCGCGCCATGACTTTGTGGCCAGCCTGAGACGACAGAGTGGATTATGGCTCAGACTGGCCTAGAGCCACACCTGACCTCAATGGTAATCATAATAATGATGATGATGATAATAATAATAATAAACAAATGAACTCGGGCTGGAGGGATGGCTCAGCAGTTAAGGGACATGCCTGCGGCCTGAAGGATCCAGGTGCGACTCTCCAGGACCCACGTAAGCCAGATACACAATGTAGTGCATGAGTCTGGAGTTCATTTGCAGCGGCTGAAGGCCCTGGCGGGTCCATTCCCTCCTCTCTTCAGCGTCTCTCTGTCCCTCTCTCTTTCTCTCTCTAATCAATAAGTAACTAAAGTATTTTTTAAATATGCATTTTTATTTATTTACTTATTAGACACACAGAGAGATTGTGCACTGGACAGGCCTTGAGCCAGGATGCCAGCCATATGGCCTTTTAAGACTTCTTTAACTTTATTTCTTCCTTTAATAATTTGTAGTTATTGCTGGGCATGGTGACACACATCTTTAATCCCAGCACTCAGGAGGCCGTGGTGGGAGGATCGCTGTGAGTTCAAGGCCACCCTGAGATGACTACAAAGTTAGTTCCAGGTCAGCCTGAGCCACAGTGGTGAGACCCTATCTCAAAAAACAAAAAACAAACAAACAAAATTACAGTTATTTATTCATTTATTATTTGCATTTATTTATTATTTTTTAGATTTATTTGCTATTTAAATTTATTTATTATTATTTGTCTTTATTTCTTTATTATTGATATTTATTTATTATTTACATTCATTTATTTAGTATTTATCCTTATTTATATAGTTGTTTATTTTTAATATTTGTTTATTTAATATTTACACTGCTTTGTTTATTATATACTTATTTAGTAATTATATTTATTTATTGTTTTATTTATTTAATATTTATATACTTTTTATATTTATCCTTATTTATCATATTTATTTATTGTTTTATTTATTATTTATTTTCGCTTGTTTAATATTCATACTGATTTATTACATTTACTTACTTACCATATTAATTTATTGTTATATCTTTCCTTATTATTTATATTCATTGATTTAGTATTTATTGTTTATAATCGTGTGTTTAATATTTATCCTTATTTGATTATTATATGTATTTATTATATTTATTTATTTATTATTTATATTCATTTATTTAGTATTTAATCCTTATTTGTTTATTATATTTATTTTATTTAATATGTGTATTCATTTATTTATTTATCATTTATGTTCATTTATTTAATAGTCACCCTTATTTGTTTATTATATTTATATATCTATATATTTACATATTGCTTTTCTTATTTATTGGTTATACTCATTTACTTAATATTTATACTGATTTTTGTTATAATATTTATTTATCATATGTATTCATTGTTTTATTTTTATTATTTTGTTTTTTTTTTTTGTTTTTGATTTTTTGTTTTTCGAGGTAGGGTCCCACCACTCTGGGCCAGGCTGACCTGGAATTAACTTTGTAGTTCCAGGGTGGCCTCGAACTCACAGCGATCCTCCTACCTCTGCCTCCCAGTGCTGGGATTAAAGGCGTGCAACACCATGCCCTGCTATTTTTATTATTTATATTTGTTTGTTTAACATTGATCCTTATTTGTTCATTATATTCATTTATCATAATTATTTATTTGTTGTTTTATTGATTGATTATATATATCTATTTGTTCGTTTTATCATTTCACCATTTATTGGTGAGAGAGAAAGAATGGGACCGTCGCATGCCACGGCCTCCCAGGGACCACGGGCACCGCTTTGTGCTTTGGGACCTGGGGATTCAAACCCGGGTCTTTTTGGCTCCGCTGGCAGGCGCCCTAACCTCTGACCCACCTTTCCAGACCAAAAGTACATAGAGCTCAATGAATGAAGCTGTCAGACAGCCTGAGAGAACAGAAACCAGCCCCTCAGTCCCTTACACTCTCCCAATTAAAGAAAGGAAGGAAGGAGGGAGGGAGGGAGGGAGGAAGGAAGGAAGGAAAAGGAAGGAAGGAGGAAAAGACTTCTTTAACTGACAACTTCTGTGGGACCCCAATTGCGGGACCTTCCATGCTCAGGCTGGGATAGGCGACACCCCAAAATCACCACCACGAGAAACGGTCTTGATGCATGCAAACGGCAGAGAGGACTTTATTCCAGCGCGCTGGGCCCCACAGTCATACACCACACGGGTGAAGAGGATGTGGGGGACCCTGAATGCAGGGTTAAGGCAGTTTTTATAGGGTTTACAACAAAGCCCAAGCATTGTGAACCAATCATTTCAAAACATCAGAAGCCCGCGCAGTGCTGACCAACCCATTTGTAACACACCACAGCTTTTTAGACCAATTATTTCAAATTGTCCAAGCCCGCACACTGTAGACCAGTCATTTTAAATTGCCTAAGCCCACTTTGGACCAATCATATTGTAACACATTAAGGTTCCTCTTCGCCACCTCAGAGGTCTGTAGCCTTAAGGGTGGAGGGACGAATTGTGGTCAGAGCCGGTCAGGTCGGGCTGGGCGTTCCCCTGAGCATTCTTTTTCCCTCATGTCGCAAGCAACTATCTACAGAAGCCAAATAAGCAGTTATTCATCCTATTTCCTAGTATTTATTCGGCTAGGGTCACGTATCTATGAGCCTAGCCTATATTCTTTTTCCCAATTCTATATTGGGCTCTGAAACAGCAAGGAATGTGACCTTTTACCCACTTGCTGGCAGCAGGGCGAGTTCCCATTTTACTGGCAGGGCGGGCCTGGAATCTGAGGTATTCAGGGCTCCTAACTTCTGGGGTCTGAGAAGGGTCAGGCCATCCTTTCACTTCCATCAATAAAAACTATATAAAAAGATGAAAATATCATCCGTTTGTAGTGGTGGGATGCCCCCGCATTCATTCTCCCAGTTGAAAACCCCACAAGATATCTGCTTTTTAGCTGTTTCTGGGGAGTCCCTGCTGGATACAGAAATCGTGTCTGGGGTCCCAACGGACTGTGGGTGCGGAACCGAAAATTATGTAGGAGACACAGACAAGGTTAGCATGTATCCCAACCGCCCTCCCCTCGCCCAGTGAAGAATGGGAAGAAGGGGTGGCGGGGGCGGCGCAGGCAGAGGCAAAGCGTCAGTGAGGTACAGGACAGGGTAGGAGGTAAAGGCTCTCTCACACTCTCTCAAGAGACTCGTGACAGGATGGGAGTGGCGGGTGGCACTATGCATTCCCACACTCCCGCTTGAAAGAAAGAGAGAGAATGGAAAAGACATTTTTTCTTTTCACTTCCTAACGTATTGTGAAGAACTCTGACATGTGGGCATCACGTTGTGAGTGCTTGTTTCTTTAAGAGTGTTCCCTAAAAATCCATAGAGAGACAGAAGAAACAAACCATGTCCATCACAAAGCAAGCTCCGGTTTTAAGAAATGTCGGTTTTATTTTACTTAGAAAAACCTGCAGGGCAACTAGAAGAATCACAGCAGCGGTTTAAGGAAGGAGGAGGAGAAAGAATGGGCTGGGGAGATAGAGGTGGTTGATCCCATAGCTACTTAAAGGTGGGGTTCAATTCCCCACTAACCATGTAAAAGCAGGTACATGACGTGGCACTTGTGTCTTGAGTTAGTTCCCTTTGCAGTGGCAGGAGAGCCTAGCATTCGTTCTCCCACATGAAAATCCTACAAGTCATCTGTGTAAAATTAAACATTTTTTTTCTTAGCGGTTTCTGAGGAGTACCAGGCAACTCCAGTTACAGAACCAACAGTACGTAGGAGACAGTAGAAGGCTGGCATGTACACCAAACGCCCTCCCCTCACCCGGCGAAATACGTAAGCCAGATGAATAAGGGGGCACATGCATCTGGAGTTTGTTTGCAGTGGCTGAAGGCCTGGTGTGCCCATTCTCTCTCTCTCTCTCTCTTTCTCTCAAATAAACAAATATAAAAATACATTTAAAATAGTTAAAAAAAGAAGGGAAGAAGAACACACATACACACACACACACACACACACACACACACACACGGAACCCACAACAGTGGGTTAAACGTGAGACTGGAGTTCGTTTGCAGTGGCAGAAGACTCACCATTTGTTCATTCTCATCCATTCCTTTTTATCATCTATCTATTATCTATCTATCTATCTATCTATCTATCTATCTATCTATCTATCTATCATCTTTCCGTATGTCTCTCTCCATGGTCTACCATTTCTCATCTCTTTAAATAAATAACTATGAATGATAGATAAGAAAAGAAAGTAAAAATCTGGCTGTGGTGGCACACGCCTTTAATCGCAGCACTCGGGAGGCAGAGGTAGGAGGGTCGCCATGAGTTCAAGGCCAGTCTGAGACTACATAGGCTGAAGTCCAGGTCAGCCTGGGCTAGAGTAAGACTCTACTTCCAAAAAACAAAAGAAGAAAAAGAGAAAGAAAACAAAATAAAAGAAAAAGTAGTAGTAAGAGTAAGAAGGGGGTGAGGACAGAATGAAAAATCCTAAAGGTTATCTCTGTTGACCATTCAGAAAATATCTTTTTTTTTAAGGACACATAGTAATTTAGATAAAGATCACAAAGCAGCCTAACATGGTGGTGAAGCCCTTTCACTCCAGTGCTCACTCGCTCCAGATGCTGACTTAGGATTTCCGTGAGTTCCAGGCCCTCTGGGGCTACAGAGTGAACTCTGCACAAGCTTGGCTGGTGTGGGTGAGGGCCTGTTTTCCCGACTTTCACTGTCTCAAGTTTCAAACAGCAACTTCTAGATGGCACCACAGTCCCAGGAAAGCATTTGGCAAATATCACTAGGATGGGTCGCTCTTCTCTCCTCGCCCTCCCTCAAATAAAAGCAGAAGTCAAGCTGGGTGTGGTGGTGCATGCCTTTAATCCCAGCACTTGGGAGGCAGAGGTAGGAGGATGTCCATGAGTTCGAGGCCACCCTGAGACTACATAATGAAGTCTAGGTCAGCCTGAGCTAGAGTGAGACCCACTTAAAAAAAAAGCAGAAGTCATGCTGTTGCTGCTAGGGGTGGGGCACAGCGGGGAGGATGGCCTAAACAACAAGTGCCACATGATGTCTTAACCAGCATGGCCTGCCTCATCGGAGCCCAACACCTGCCCCAGGGCAGGCTGCCATTGCCGCAGGCAGATACACACACACATACAATCTCTCTTTGGCCTTTCTGTCCCACCCAGACTCACAGGGCTTGATGTTTTCATGGAGCCAGGCAAAATGAGGAGTAGCCAGCTTGTTCACCAGGCTACCTATATTTCTAAGGGTGAAAAAGATAGCCAGCCACTCCAAAAATGTATTGTCTGGAGAGGGCTCAGCATCTAAAGGTTCCTGCTTGAAAATGCATTCTAAAAAGAAAAAGGAAATTTAAAAAAAAAAGAAAAAAAAAAAATGCATTCAAAATAAAAAGGAAAAGAAAAAGGAAATGCACTCAAGAGCCTGACCTCACCTCCATAGATCTGTATTTTCTTTTCTTGAATTTTATTTTCCTCTTCCCCCCGCTTTTCTTAAAACAATGACATCCAATTTGTTAACTTTTACACTTAAAACAAAGGACAGAAAAGTTTTATTTAAAGATAAATAAGTTTTGGAAATTTTAGATTTTAGGAACATATTTTAGGAAATCACTTTAACATTTAACATTACAATACACTAGCAGTTTTTTCGAGGACTGAGCAACCTCCATAACGTGACATCACTATGGCCAGCTCGGCCTACATTTCAACAAGCAGGCAGAAAACTCACACGCAGCCACGTGCACAAAATGGCGCCTACATCTGGAGTGTATTTGCAGTGCCCGGAGGCCCTGTTGTGCCCATTCTCCCCCTCCTTCTCTCTCCCCCAATAATAAATAAGAATACACTCTGAGACTACATAGTGAATTCCAGGTCAGTCTGGGCTAGCGTGAGACCCTACCTCCAAAAACAAAACAAAACAACCCAAAAGACCAAAAAAAGGAAGGCTAGAGAGATGGCTCCATGGTGAAGGTTGCTGGCCTCCCAAGCAAGATTAGATACCCCAGTACCCACAATAGAGCCATGTGCACAAAATGGCACGTGCATTTGCAGTGCCTGGAGGCCCTGTTGTACCCATTTTCTCTTTATCTGTAGCCCCAAGCTGGCCTGGAACTCCAAGAGCTAAAAATGGAGATCAAAAAGCAGGGCGTGGTGGCGCACGCCTTTAATCCCAGCACTGGGGAGGCAGAGGTAGGAGGATTGCTGTGAGTTCGAGGCCACCCTGAGACTCCATAGTGAATTCCAGGTCAGCCTGGCCCAAAGTGGTGAGACCCTACCTTGAAAAACCAAAAAAAATGGAGATCAGAGTTTAAAAGACAGGCATGGTGGCTCATGCCTTCCATCCCAGCACCCAGGAGGCAAAGGTAGGAGGATCACAGGTAGTTCAAGGCCACCCTGAGACTACATAATGAATTCCAGGTCAGCCTGAGCTGGAATGAAACCCTACCTCGAAAAACCAAATAAAGAAATAAAGAAATAAAAATAAAGAAATAAATAAAAGTAAAAAAAAAAAAAAAAGGAAACCAGAGTTGGGTGTGGTGGCACACGCCCTTAATCCCAGCACCAAGGAGGGGCTCAGGAATTTAGGAGGATACCCTTGAGTTCCAAGCCATCCTGGGATGGACCGAACAAGAGATTTTGAGTCTATCCTGAGCTAGAGGGCAGTGTACCCATTCCACCTCCACCTCAGTTTTCTGTTTCTTTGCTTGCAAATAATTAAACAAATACGTGGTGCATGTGTCTATATTCACACCCAAGGAAGTAAGCAAATTATAGAAATAAAATGAGATGCCTTAAAATAAGAAGAAAATGTCAAACAAGAGCAAAGAAATCTACACACACACACACACACACACACACACACACACCAAGTCTGTATCTCTTGAGGGGTGCTGACTGCCACCTGCTGGAACTATGGTGGTACTGTTTATGTGTGGAATTGCACCAAAATGGAGTCAAATAGATTGGGAGCGCAGGGACGCAGGATGCTGGGAGAGAAGACACATGTGTATGGTGGGAGGGATGGAGGAGCCCTAGGGCGACTCTACTTGAAATCTCTCTGTCCAGTATTGATCATCACTGAATATAAAAGACCCTACTTTAGGCAAGTTACACTTGTTTTCTTTTTTTCTAGGGAGGTAGGTCTGGCTCTAATGGGTAGTGACCATCATATTTTTAGCAGGGTATCTTCCTCCTTTAAGACTGTCTATCTTTTGAGATAGGGAGCATCTCTCATTTCGCTGCTCATTGGGGCCTGGTGCCCACTCTCTCTCCCTCCTCTCATTCCTTTTAATTAAATAAATTAAAAATTTGCAGGCATGGTGGCGCATGCCTTTAATCCCAGCACTCTGGAGGCAGAGGTGGGAGGATTGCCATGAGTTCAAGTCCACCCTGAGAATATAGAGTGAATTCCAGGTCAGCCTGGGCTACAGTGAGACCCTGCCTTGGAAAACAAAACAAAACAAAATAAATTAATTAAAAAATTAAAACATATTTATCTCCAAGAGTCAAATGTGATGCACCGCAAGGAATTTCAGCATTTGAGAAGTCGAGGCCTGAGTTGCAGTCCTCTTTGCTATATATTGTGTTCAAGATCAGCCTAGGGTGTCTATCTCACCTCCACCACAAATTAATGTTCAGATGCCAGCCAGGTATGGTGGTGCTCACCTTTAATCCCAGCACTTGGAAGAAGAGGTAGGAGGATTGCTGTGAGTTCAAGGCCACCCTGAGAATACATAATGAATTCCAGGTCAGCATGAGCTGCAGAAGGCATCCAGGCCTCTTGGAGTTGTAGGGAAAGACTTTCTGGAGTCTTCGCTGTCTATGAGCCATCTTTTCTCGGAGAACAGACATGGACGCTGGATCAGTATTAAGTAATACTGAAGCATGGAAACTAAAACAGAATGAATGAGTTACTCTCTTTGGAGCTTATCATTCCCTACTAAAGTTAAAGGAGGAACCACACGTGACAAATTGTCACTTGGGCTCATCTTACCTTGAAGATCATCTGGGAAAGTTCTTTGTTGAAAGTTGTTCCTCTAGTACTGTTGCAAATTGGAGACTTGCTCTCGATCCAGGCACTCGCTATCTGAGACCCCTTGCCTTTACAGGAAACCACTGACTTCTCCACCCTGAGTTTGCCATCGTCCTCTGCTGACAGACTTCTGTCACAGGCGTCTGACACTGGAAATTTGATGCTATTGACCTGAGTCAACTATGTCACACTGCATTCGCTTAGCACCAACCCTAAACCCATCTGGCAGGCGGAAGTGCTGCTCCCTTGCTGGTTCCAAGAGTTTAAAGACATTATAAGTGTCTTTTGGTCATTTGTAAAATTGGAAAGCCTAGATATGTTCTTCTCTTGCTACCAAGTTGTCAATTGCACCAAGAAGGTGATAAAAAGAGAGACAGATGTGAATGGGACACATTCACAGCACTGGTTTCCTCTTCAGGTATCCCACAGTTTTAGGAACGTTCCCTTTGTAATAGCGGGCTGGGGAGATGGCTGAGGTGAAAACCTAAGGTGGGGGGTGATCTGTGATTAAAGGAA
>JAEOAD010002628.1:0-53585 GCA_036365145.1 Orientallactaga sibirica | reverse complement strand
CTGTGTGTAAAAAGCTAATTCAGTTCTAGAATTCAGTTGCTTTCCTACAAAGAAAGTTGAGTGCAGCCAGTTCAATCTTTCATGTTAATGTAATCTAAAATATATATGCACAACTTAGTAGATTGGCCTCATTTCTAAAGTAGTTTCTTTAGAAAGAAACATCTTCAGTGCCGAACACTGCACAACTGTGAAATAAATTGAATTAAGCTACAAGATCAGAGTTGAATTTCTACGAAGAAGGTTGAGTGCAACAAGTTCAAACGTTCCTTGTTAATGTAATCTAAAAAGATGCACAACTTAGTAGATTGGTCATAAATTTCTAAAGTAGTTTGTTTACAAAACAAACATCTTCATTACAGTTTACTATACTATGTGAAATGAGCTAGTTAGGTTCTAGTAATCCCACTTGCTTTCACTACGAAGGTTGAGTGCAGCAAGTTCAAACTTTCTCGTTTGTGTAATCTAACAAGAGTACAAGTTAATTGGATTTGCGTCATTTTTACCAAAGTGGTTGCTTTAGAAAACAAGAAACATCTTCCAGTACTGAACACTGTACTGTGTGAAAAATTTAATTCAGTTCTAGGAATCAGTTTCCTTTCTACGAAGATGGTTGGTACAGCAAGTTCCAACCTTTCCTTATTAATGTAATCTAAAAAGATGTGTTGAAGTTAGTAAGATTGCACTCATTTGTAAATGTTTGTTAGAAGAAAACAAACATCTTCTTCATTATTAAACAGTAATACTATGTGAAATAAGCTAATTCGGTTCTAGGAATCTGTATTTGCTTTCCTACAAAAAGAGTTAAGTCCAACAAGTTCACTTTTCCTTGTTAATATAACCTGAAAGATTGCACAACTTAGTAGATTTACCTCATTTCTAAGTAGTTTTCTTTTAAAAACAAAACATCTTCATTACCGAACACTATACTATATGAAATGAAGCTAGTTCGGTTCTAGGAATCACTTGCTCCCTAAGAAGAGAAGGTTGAGGTATAATAAAGTTCCGCTTTACTCGTTTGTATGTGTAACAAGATTTAAAGTTAGTAGATTAAGTCATTTCTTAAGTGGCGGTTTCATATAAAACAAACATCTTCAGTAGTAGATTCACTTTGCTTACTGTGAAATAGTTAATTGAGTTCTAGGAATCAGTTTCCATTCTCGAAGATGGTTGAAAGGTGCAGCAAGTTCAAACTATGTATTAATGTAATCTAAAAAGATGGCCAAGTTAGAGTCACCTCATTTGTAAGTAGTTTGTTGAGAAAATTAACATCTTTATTGCGAACATACTGTGTGAAATAAGCTCATTCGGTTCCAGGAATCTTGCTTTCCTACAAAGAAGGTTGGGTGCAATTCAAACTTTCCTTTTATTTAATGTAATCTAAGATTGCACAACTTAGCAGGTTGGCGTCATTTCTAAAAGTAGTTGTTTGGAAAAGAAACATCTTCCATTACGAACACTGTACAGTGTGAAATAAGTTAATTAAGCTTCAAGGAATCAGTTTAATTTCCATGAAGAAGGTTGAGTAGCAAGTTCAAACTTTCCTTGTTAATGTTATCAAAAAGATATTAAGTTAGAAAGATTTACCTCATTGTAAATCTTTTCGGTGAGAAAAACAAACATCTTCATTGCGAACATTGTACTGGCGTGAAATAAGCTCATTTAGTTCTAGGAATTAGTTGCTTCCTACAAAGAAGGTTGGATTGCAGAAAGTCTAAACTTTCCTTGTTAATGTAATCTAAAGATGCACAACTTAGTAGATTGGCCTCATTTCTAAAGTAGTTTGGTTTACAAAATGCAACATCTTCATTACTCTAACAATACTATACTATGTGAAATGAGGTACTTCTGTTCTAGGAACTCTGCTTCCTACGTAATAGCGTTGGAGTGCGCTCGCCCAAACTTTCCTCGCTTGTAATCTAATGCGATGAAGTAGTGGATTCGCTACTGCTTGCGGAGCTTTGAAAATAACATCTTCAGTACTGAACACTGTACTGCGTGAAATAAGTTAATCTTCGTTCTAGTAATGTTTGTTTAGAAGATGGTTGAGTGCAAAAAGTTCAAACTTTCCTTGTTAATGTAATCTAAAAGATGGCTGTTAGAGCTACCTCATTTGTAAAATAGTTTGTTGAGAAAATTAACATCTTTATTACAAACATTGTACTGTGTAAAAAAACTAATTCAGTTCTAGGAATCTCTAGTGCTTTCCTACAAAGAAGGTTGAGTGCAGCAAGTTCAAACTTTTCCTTGTTTGTGTAATCTAAAAAATATGCACAAGTTAGTAGATTAGCTCATTTCTAAAGTAATTTCTTGAGAAAACAAACATCTTCATTGCCGAAACATTGTACTGTGTGAAATATATTAATTAGCTAATTTGGTTCCAATCAGTTTTGCTTACAAGAAGGTTAAGGTGCAGGAAGTTTAAAACTTTCCTTCTTAATGTAATCTAAAAGATGTGCAAGTTAGTGTGGATTGGCCTCATTTCTAAAGTAGATTCTTGAGAAAAGCAAACATCTTCATTGCGAACATTTGTACTATGTGAAATAAGCTAATTCGGTTCCCGAGAATCACTTGCTTTCCTACAAAAGAAGGTTGAGTGCAAAAGTTCAAACTTTCCTTGTTAATGTAATCTAACAAGATGTACAACTTGAGTAGATTGGCCTCATTTCTAAAGTAGTTTGTTTAGAAAACAAACATCTTCATTACCCGAACACTGTACTGTGTGAAATGAGCTAATTAGGTTCTAGGAATCAGTTGCTTTCTACAAAGAAGGTTGAGTGCAGCAAATTTCAAACTTTCCTTGTTAATGTAATCTAACAAGATGTACAAGTTAGTAGATTCGCATCTCATTTCTAAAATAGTTTCTTTAGAAAACAAACATCTTCATTGCCTAACACTGTACTGTGTGAAATAAGTTAATTCGGTTCTAAAGGAATCAGTTTTAATTCTATGAAGATGGTTGAGTGCAGCAAGTTCAAACTTTCATGGTAATGTAATCTAAAATGATGGTTAGAGTTAGCCTCATTTCTAAAAGTAGTTTCTTTGAGAAAACAAAAATCTAAATTGCCAAACTTTGTACTGTGTGAAATGAGCTAATTCGGTTTTAGGATCAGTTTACTTTCTATAAAGATGGTTGAGTTTAGCAAGTTCAAACTTTCCTTGTTAATGTAATCTAAAAAGATGTCAGGTTAGTAGATTTACCTCATTGGTAAAGTAGTTTGTTGAGAAAACAAACATCTTCATTGCTGAACATTATACTGTGTGAAATGAGCTAATTTAGTTCTAGGATTCAGTTGCTTTCCTACAAAGAAGGTTGAGTGCAGCCAGTTCAAACTTTCCTCGTTAATGTAATCTAAAAAGATTTACAAGTTAGTACATTGGCCTCATTTCTAAAGTGCTTTCTTTTAAAACAAACATCTTCAGTACTGAACACTGTACTGTGTGAAATAAGTTAATTAAACTTCCACAGGAATCAGTTTCCATTCTAAGAAGATGGTTGAGTGCAGCAAGTTCAAACTTTCACTTGTTAATGTAATCTAAAAAGATGTACAAAGTTAGTAGATTTGCCTCATTTCTAAAATAGTTTGTTTGAAAAACAAACATCTTCATTACCGTTATTGTACTGTGTGAAAAAAGCTAATTCGGTTCTAATTCAGTTTGCTTTCCTACAAAAGAAGTTGAGTGCAGCCAGTTCAATCTTTCCATGTTAATGTAATCTAAAAAGATGCACAACTTAGTAGATTGGCCTCATTTCTAAAGTAGTTTCTTTAGAAAACAAACATCTTCAGTGCCGAACACTGCACTGTGTGAAATAAAGTGAATTAAGTTCTAGGAATCAGTTGAATTTCTACAAAGAAGGTTGAGTGCAGCAAGTTCAAACTTTCCTTGTTAATGTAATCTAAAAAGATGCACAACTTAGTAGATTGGTCTCATTTCTAAAGTAGTTTGTTTACAAAACAAACATCTTCATTACCGAACACTATACTATGTGAAATGAGCTAGTTCGGTTCTAGTAATCACTTGCTTTCCTACGAAGAAGGTTGAGTGCAGCAAGTTCAAACTTTTCTCGTTTGTGTAATCTAACAAGAAGTACAAGTTAGTGGATTTGCGTCATTTCTAAAGTGGTTGCTTTAGAAAACAAACATCTTCAGTACTGAACACTGTACTGTGTGAAAAAAGTTAATTAGGTTCTAGGAATCAGTTTCCCATTGTTAAACATTGTACTATGTGAAATAAGCTAATTCGGTTCTAGGAATCTGTTGCTTTCCTACAAAGAAGGTTGAGTCCAACAAGTTCAAACTTTCCTTGTTAATGTAACCTGAAAAGTTGCACAACTTAGTAGATTTGCCTCATTTCTAAAGTAGTTTCTTTACAAAACAAACATCTTCATTACCGAACACTATACTATATGAAATGAGCTAGTTCGGTTCTAGGAATCACTTGCTTTCCTAAGAAGAAGGTTGAGTGCAGCAAGTTCCAACTTTACTCGTTTGTGTAATGTAACAAGATTTACAAGTTAATGGATTTGCGTCATTTCTTAAGTGGTTTCCTTATAAAACAAACATCTTCAGTAGTGAACACTGTACTGTGTGAAATAAGTTAATTCGGTTCTAGGAATCAGTTTCCATTCTACGAAGATGGTTGAGTGCAGCAAGTTCAAACTATCCTTGTTAATGTAATCTAAAAAGATGGCCAAGTTAGCAGAGTCACCTCATTTGTAAAGTAGTTTGTTGAGAAAATTAACATCTTTATTGCCGAACACTGTACTGTGTGAAATAAGCTCATTCGGTTCCAGGAATCACTTGCTTTCCTACAAAGAAGGTTGAGTGCAGCAATTTCAAACTTTCCTTGTTAATGTAATCTAAAAAGATGCACAACTTAGTAGATTGGCGTCATTTCTAAAGTAGTTTGTTTGGAAAAGAAACATCTTCATTACCGAACACTGTACAGTGTGAAATAAGTTAATTCGCTTCAAGGAATCAGTTTAATTTCTATGAAGAAGGTTGAGTACAGCAAGTTCAAACTTTCCTTGTTAATGTTATCAAAAAGATGGCCAAGTTAGAAGATTTGCCTCATTTGTAAAGTACTTTGTTGAGAAAACAAACATCTTCATTGCCGAACATTGTACTGTGTGAAATAAGCTCATTTAGTTCTAGGAATTAGTTGCTTTCCTACAAAGAAGGTTGATTGCAGAAAGTTCAAACTTTCCTTGTTAATGTAATCTAAAAAGATGCACAACTTAGTAGATTGGCCTCATTTCTAAAGTAGTTTGTTTACAAAACAAACATCTTCATTACCTAACACTATACTATGTGAAATGAGGTACTTCTGTTCTAGGAATCACTTGCTTTCCTACGAAGAAGGTTGAGTGCAGCCAGTTCAAACTTTCCTCGTTTGTGTAATCTAACAAGATTTAGAAGTTAGTGGATTCGCGTCGTTTCTAAGGTGGTTTCTTTAGAAAACAAACATCTTCAGTACTGAACACTGTACTGTGTGAAATAAGTTAATTCGGTTCTAGTAATGTTTGCTTTCTAGGAAGATGGTTGAGTGCAAAAAGTTCAAACTTTCCTTGTTAATGTAATCTAAAAAGATGGCCAAGTTAGCAGAGTCACCTCATTTGTAAAATAGTTTGTTGAGAAAATTAACATCTTTATTGCCAAACATTGTACTGTGTGAAATAAACACATTCAGTTCTAGGAATCTCTAGCTTTCATACAAAGAAGGTTGAGTGCAACAAGTTCAACCTTTCCTTGTTAATGTAATCTAAAAATATGCACAACTTAGTAGATTGGCCTCATTTCTAAAGTAGTTTCTTTAGAAAAGAAACATCTTCAGTACCAACAATGTACAGTGTGAAATAAGTTAATTAGCTTCTAGGAATCAGTTTAATTTCTACGAAGAAGGTTGAGTGCAGGAAGTTCAAACTTTCCTTCTTAATGTAATCTAAAAAGATGCACAAGTTAGTAGATTGGCTTCATTTCTAAAGTAGTTTGTTTACAAAACAAACATCTTCATTACCGAACACTATACTATGTGAAATGAGCTAGTTCGGTTCTAGGAATCACTTGCTTTCCTACAAAGAAGGTTGAGTGCAGCAAGTTCAAACTTTCCTTGTTAATGTAATCTGAAAAGATGCACAACTTAGTAGATTGGCCTCATTTTTAAAGTAGTTTGTTTTGAAAAGAAACATCTTCAGTACCGAACACTGTACTGTGTGAAATGAGTTAATTCGCTTCTAGGAATTAGTTAAATTTCTACGAAGATGGTTGAGTGCAGCAAGTTCAAACTTTCCCAGTTTGTGTAATCTAACAAGATGTACAAGTTAGTGGATTCGCATCATTTCTAAATTAGTTTCTTTAGAAAACAAGCATCTTCAGTACCGAACACTGTACTGTGTGAAATAAGTTAATTCGGTTCTAGGAATCAGTTTCCTTTCTACGAAGATGGTTGAGTTTAGCAAGTTCAAACTTTCCTTGTTAATGTAATCTAAAAAGATGTCCAAGTTAGTAGATTCACCTCATTTCTAAAGTAGTTTCTTTAGAAAACAAACCTAAATTGCCAAACTTTGTACTGTGTAAAATCAGCTAATTCAGTACTAGGAATCAGTTTACTTTCTACGAAGATGGTTGAGTTTAGCAAGTTCAAACTTTCTTGTTAATGTGCTCTAAAAAGATGTCCAAGTTAGTAGATTTGCCTCATTGGTAAAGTAGTTTGTTGAGAAAAGAAACATCTTCATTGCAAAACATTATACTGTGTGAAAAAAGCTAATTTAGTTCTAGAATTCAGTTGCTTTCGTACAAAGAAGTTGAGTGCAGCCAGTTCAACCTTTCCTTGTTAATGTAATCTAAAAAGATGCACAACTTAGTAGATTGGCCTCATTTCTAAAGTAGTTTCTTTAGAAAAGAAACATCTCCAGTACTGAACACTATACTGTGTGAAATAAGTTAATTCGGTTCTAGGAATCAGTTTCCTTTCCATGAAGATGGTTGAGTGCAGCAAGTTCAAACTTTCCTTGTTAATGTAATGTAAAAAGATGGACAAGTTAGCAGAGTCACTTCATTTGTAAAATAGTTTGTTGAGAAAATTAACATCTTTATAGCCCAACATTGTACTGTGTGAAATAAGCTCATTCGGTTCTAGGAATCAGTTGCTTTCCTACAAAGAAGGTTGAGTGCAGCAAGTTCAAACTTTCCTTGTTAATATAATCTAAAAAGATGCACAACTTAGTAGACTGGCCTCATTTCTAAAGTAGTTTCTTTAGAAAAGAAACATCTTCAGTACCGAACAATGTACAGTGTGAAATAAGTTAATTCGCTTCTAGGAACAAGTTTAATTTGTACGAAGAAGGTTGAGTGCAGCAAGTTCAAACTCTCCTTGTTAATGTAATCTAAAAAGATGCACAACTTAGTAGATTGGCCTCATTTCTAAAGTAGTTTGTTTACAAAACAAACATCTTCATTACCTAACACTATACTATGCGAAATGAGCTAGTTCGGTTCTAGGAATCACTTGCTTTCCTACGAAGAAGGTTGAGTGCAGCAAGTTCAAACTTTCCTCGTTTGTGTAATCTAAGAAGAAGTACAAGTTAGTGGATTTGCGTCGTTTTTAAAGTGGTTTCTTTAGAAAGCAAACATCTTCAGTACTGAACACTGTACTGTGTGAAATCAGTTAATTCGGTTCTAGGAATCAGTTTCGTTTCTACGAAGATGGTTGAGTGCAGCAAGTTCAAACTTTCCTTGTTAATGTAATCTAAAAAGATGGCCATGTTTGTAGATTCGCCTCATTTGTAAAGTAGTTTGTTGAGAAAACAAACATCTTCATTGCCAAACATTGTACTGTGTGAAATAAGCTCATTCGGTTCTAGGAATCAGTTGCTTTCCTACAATGAAGGTTGAGTGCAGCAAGTTCAAACTTTCGTCGTTAATGTAATCTGAAAAGTTGCACAACTTAGTAAATTGGCCTCATTTCTAAAGTAGTTTGTTTACAAAACAAACATCTTCATTACCGAACACTATACTATGTGAAATGAGCTAGTTCGGTTCTAGGAATCACTTGCTTTCCTAGGAAGAAGGTTGAGTGCAGCAAGTTCAAACTTTCCTAGTTTGTGTATTCTAACACGATGTACAAGTTAGCGGATTCACCTCATTTCTAAAGTAGTTTCTTTAGAAAACAAACATCTTCAGTACCGAACACTGGACTGTGTGAAATAAGTGAATTCGCTTCTAGGAATCAGTTTAATTTCTACGAAGATGGTTGAGTGCAGCAAGTTCAAACTTTCCTTGTTAATGTAATCTAAAAGATGGCCAAGTTAGTAGATTCGCCTCATTTTTAAAATAGTTATTTGAGAAAACAAACATCTTCATTGCCAAACATTGTACTGTGTGAAATAAGCTCAATCAGTTCTAGGAATCAGTTGATTTCCTACAAAGAAGGTTGAGTGCAGCAAGTTCAAACTTTCCTTGTTAATGTAATCTGAAAAGTTGCACAACTTAGCAGATTGGCCTCATTTCTAAAGTAGTTTGTTTACAAAACAAACATCTCCATTACCGAACACTATACTATGTGAAATGATCTACTTCAGTTCTAGGAATCAGTTGCTTTCCTAGGAAGAAGGTTGAGTGCAGCAATGTCAAACTTTCCTCGTTTGTGTAATCTAACAAGATTTACAAGTTAGTGGATTTGCGTCGTTTCTAAAGTGGTTTCCTTATAAAACAAACATCTTCAGTAGTGAACACTGTACTGTGTGAAATAAGTTAATTCGGTTTTAGGAATCAGTTTCCTTTCTACGAAGATGGTTGAGTGCAGCAAGTTCAAACTTTCCTTGTTAATGTAATCTAAAAAGATGGCCAAGTTAGCAGAGTCACCTCATTTGTAAAGCAGTTTGTTGAGAAAATTACCATCTTTATTGCCGAACATTGTACTGTGTGAAATAAGCTCATTCGGTTCTAGGAATCACTTGCTTTCCTACAAAGAAGGTTGAGTGCAGCAAGTTCAAATTTTCTTTGTTAATGTAATCTGAAAAGATGCACCACTTATTATATTGGCCTCATTTCTAATGTAGTTTGTTTACAAAACAAACATCTTCATTACCGAACACTATACTATGTGAAATGAGCTAGTTCGGTTCTAGGAATCATTTGCTTTCCTACGAAGAAGGTTGAGTGCAGCAAGTTCAAACTTTCCTAGTTTGTGTAATCTCACAGGATGTACAAGTTAGTGCATTCGCCTCATTTCTAAAGTAGTTTCTTTAGAAAAGAAACATCTTCAGTACTGAACACTGTACTGTGTGAAATAACGTAAATCGGTTCTAGGAATCAGTTTAATTCCTAAGAATATGGTTGAGGGCAGCAAGTTCAAACTTCCCTTGTTAATGTAATCTAAAAAGATGCACAACTTAGTAGATTGGCCTCATTTCTAAAGTAGTTTGTTTACAAAACAAACATCTTCATTACCGAACACTATACTATGTGAAATGAGCTAGTTCGGTTCTAGGAATCACTTGCTTTCCTACGAAGAAGGATGAGTGCAGCAAGTTCAAACTTTCCTCGTTTGTGTAATCTAACAAGATGTACAAGTTAGTGGATTCATGTCGTTTCTAAAGTGCTTTCTGTAGAAAACAAACATGTTCAGTACTGAACACTGTACTGTGTGAAATAAGTTAATTCGGTTTTAGGAATCAGTTTCCTTTCTACGAAGATGGTTGAGTGCAGCAAGTTCAAACTTTCCTTGTTAATGTAATCTAAAAAGGTGGCCAAGTTAGCAGAGTCACCTCATTTGTAAAAGAGTTTGTTGAGAAAATTAACATCTTTATCGCCGAATATTGTACTGTGTGAAATAAGCTCATTCGCTTCTAGGAATCACTTGCTCTCCTACAAAGAAGGTTGACTGCAGCAAGTTCAAATTTCCTTGTTAATGTAATCTAAAAAGATGCACAACTTAGTAGATTGGCCTCATTTCTAAAGTAGTTTCTTTAGAAAAGAAACATCTTCATTACCGAACCCTGTACTGTGTGAAATAAGTGAATTCGCTTCTAGGAAGCAGTTTAATTTCTACGAGGAAGGTTGAGTGTAGTAAGTTCAAACTTTCCTTTTTAATGTAATCTCAAAAGATGGCCCAGTTAGAAGATTCGCCTCATTTGTAAAGTACTTTGTTGAGGAAACAAACATCTTCATTGCCGAACATTGTACTGAGTGAAATAAGCTCATTCGGTTCTAGGAATCAGTTGTTTTCCTACAAAGAAGGTTGAGTGCAGCAAGTTCAAACTTTCCTTGTTAATGTAATCTGAAAAGTTGCACAACTTAGTAGATTGGCCTCATTTCTAAAGTAGTTTGTTTAGAAAACAAACATCTTCATTACTCAACACTATAGTATGTGAAATGAGCTAGTTTGGTTCTAGGAATCACTTGCTTTCCTACGAAGAAGGTTGAGTGCAGCAAGTTCAAACTTTCCTCGTTTGTGTAATCTAACAAGATTTACAAGTTAATGGATTCGCGTCGTTTCTAAAGTGGTTTCCTTATAAAACAAACATCTTCAGTAGTGAACACTGTACTGTGTGAAACAAGTTAATTCTGTTCTGGGAATCAGGTTCCTTTCTACAAAGATGGTTGAGTGCAGCAAGTTCAAACTTTCCTTGTTAATGTAATCTAAAAAGATGGCCAAGTTAGCAGAGTCACCTCATTTGTAAAGTAGTTTGTTGAGAAAATTAACATCTTTATTGCCGAACATTGTACTGCGTGAAATAAGCTAATTCGGTTCTAGGAATCACTTGCTTTCCTACAAAGAAGGTTGAGTGCAGCAAGTTCAAAATTTCCTTGTTAATGTAATCTTAAAAGATGCAAAACTTAGTAGATTGGCCTCATTTCTAAAGTAGTTTCTTTAGAAAAGAAACATCTTCAGTATCGAACACTGTACTGTGTGAAATAAATGAATTCGCTTCTAGGAATCAGTTTAATTTCTACGAAGAAGGTTGAGTGCAGCAAGTTCAAACGTTCCTTGTTATTGTAATCTAAAAAGATGGCCAAGTTAGAAGATTCGCCTCATTTGTAAAGTACTTTGTTGAGAAAACAAACATCTTCATTGCCGAACATTGTACTGTGTGAAATAAGCTCATTCGGTTCTAGGAATCACTTGCTTTCCTACAAAGAAGGTTGAGTGCAGCAAGTTCAAACTTACCTTGTTAATGTAATGTAAAAAGATGCACAACTTAGTAGATTGGCCTCATTTCTAAAGTAGTTTTTTTAGAAAAGAAACATCTTCAGTACCGTACACTGTACTGTGTGAAATAAGTGAATTCGCTTCTAGGAATCATTTTCATTTCTACGAAGATGGTTGAGTGCAGCAAGTTCAAACTTTCCTTGTTAATGTAATCTAAAAAGATGGCCAAGTTAGTAGATTGCAGGGAGCTAGATCAAACGCCATTACAAGATGGCGCTGGCTTCCTGTCAGTGTTGAGGTAAACAACTCCATATTAGGCAGCGTCTTGGCGCTAACCTTACTCAAGGTATGCGCACGCGCGTGACGCAACCTGTCCCGAGCCTATCCCATGGTATCTGCTTGTAGCATGTTTCTTGCAACCAATCAGTAAGCGCCTCGTAGCAGTACGCCCTATAAAAGCAGCTGCAGATTTGCACCCCTCGCCCCTCGCCATCAGCTTTCCTGTTAACCAAGAGGCTCTCCAATAAAGTGTGATCAAGAAGAATCTTCGTCTTGTGGTCGTTCCTTTTCCTGCAGGTCGGGAGGTTTGCCGCAAAGTGGTGCCGAAGCCCGGGACGCCGGGTGCCTCGCGGTCGCCAGGCGGGGGCCGAAGAGGATCCAGAACTTGACACACGGAGAGGAAGACATCGGTAAGTCATCCCCAGGTATGCTGTTTTTTGACTTAGAGATTTTTTTGGTCCTTGCTGTTGCCTTTCCCCTGTGGGTACTGCTTTTCATCGTGTACTCCTGTTTGAGTAAGGGCAGTCACAAGGACATCATCAGAGAGGGACGGAGGGCGCTAGCAAGACACCAGGATAGCCTTTCTGAGTCAGACACAAATGGGGAAATACAAGCTAGGCCTAGGAAAAAAGGGGAAATAAAAAAAGGAGAACAAAAACAAGAAAAAGATAAAAGTTTACAAGAAGAGCTCAAAGAAATAGGTGAAACTTACTCTTGCCTGCCCTTTGAGGGGGTCAGAGGAGCCTCTGTTAGGAAGTATCCTATTCTAGAGGAGTTTGCACATTTAAATGTGCTGGAGGCAGATGATGAGACTAGCTCAGATTCTGAAAAGGAGGAAGAAGATAAACTAACTGAAGAGGAAGAGGAGGGACTGGAAGAGGCTGCTGCCCATTATGATAGGGAGCGATGTAGGCCTCCACCCAGGCGCCCTCTATTGATGGGGAGGTCAGAAGATAGGGGGTATGGCCCTGTACAGAAGGTGGAGCCTCGGCACCGCCACCCTATATCCCCAGAGGACAGGTGCCGCTTCATTAGGGCAAAACCTGGTCACGGCTGGCCTCCGCCTTCCCAGTCTTTGAAGACCCGGCAACCAATCAAAGAAGGCATGAACCGGTCTCCTATAAACAACTGAAGGATTTGGTTCAGGCAGTGAAAGATTTTGGACCAGGCGCAGATTACTCAATTGCGCTGTTGCGCAGGATTATTGCAGTTCCCTTAACTCCTACAGATTGGATGGAGTTAGCAAAGGCTTGCCTTTCAAACGGCCAGTATCTTGAGTTCAAATCCTTTGCTACGGATAACGCTCAGACACAGGCTAGACAGAACCTTCAAGATGGCCATCCTCACTGGACAGTTGATATGCTCTTGGGGCTTGGTCCCTATACAGCTGACCAGGTAAATTTGCCACTAGAAGTGTATCAACAGGTCAATGATGTTCACTACCGAGCCTGGAGAGCCATTCCCAATAAAGGGGAAGTGGCTGGTAACTTAACAAAAATTATTCAAGGCTCAACAGAACCTTTTGCAGACTTTGCTGCCAGAATGATGGATGCTGCAGAGAGAACCATAGGTACAGCAGATCATACTATGCCCTTTGTGCTTCAACTAATATATGAACAGAGTACAAAGGAAATGTCAGAGAGCAATAAATCCTGTCCGGAAAAAGGGATAGATGCCTTGATTAAGGCGTGTCGTGAAATTGGCGGACCCCTGTCCAATGCGGGCCTGGCAGCAGCAGTTCTTGCTGCCACAAAGTCTCATCAGGCTCAAGGCTCGAAGGGATGTTTTAAGTGTGGACAGCCTGGGCATTTTAAATGCCAGTGCCCTCAACCGGGGCCATGCAGCCCCAGGGGAGGGCTGTGCAGCAGCACCCTCCGGGTACCTGTCCGAGATGTAAAAAGGGTAAGCATTGGGCCAATGAATGCAGGTCAGTGAGAGATATCAATGGGATGCCCATACCACCTCTTCAACAAAGGCAGGAATCAAAAAACGGGATGAGGGGCCCCCGTCCCCAGGGCCCACAAATATATGGGGCATTCCAGGCGCCAGCCCCAATAATGGGCCTGCCACCGTCCTCTCAGTCCGAAGAGCCACATCAGGTTCCGCAGGGCTGGACCTCCGTGCCGCCGCCGGACTGGTCCTAACCCCTGACATGGGTGTACAAGCCCTGGAAACGGATGTCTGTGGGCCCCTGAGAGGAGACACCGTGGGCCTTCTCTTGCGCTCATCGTCAACTTTGAAGGGATTGATTGTTTTTCCTGGAGTCATTGATCCTGATTACAAGGGTATCATTAAGGTCCTGTGTCACTCCCCTTATGGGGTTGTGTCTATTGCCCCGGGGGATCGTATTGCCCAGCTATTGATTCTACCTTCCAGCCATTCTTCCTTCCCTGCAGAAAATAAAGAAAGGGGAAGTGAAGGTTTTGGGTCCACTGGTGTGGACCTAGCATGTCTGTCCTTAGAGTTAGATCAAAGACCACTTTTGCAGTTAACCATAGAGGGAAAAAATATTTTCAGGTTTGGTTGATACTGGGGCAGATAGAAGTATTATTCAGATGAACTCTTGGCCAAAATCTTGGCCTCTTCAGAAGTCTTCAGACTCTGCAGGGCCTAGGGTATGCTGAGACACCACAGATGAGTGCAAAAGAATTAACTTGGTATACTGAGGAGGGACAAAAAGGAAACATACAGCCTTTTGTGCTGGCTGTCCCAATTAATTTATGGGGCAGGGATGTTCAGTCCCAGATGCGCCTCCGTCTGACCAATGACTATTCGGAGGCTAGTAAAAATATGATGAAAATGCAAGGTTTTGTCCCAAACCAGGGACTGGGTAAATGCCTCCAGGGGCGCCCAGAACCAATTATTCCAAAAGAAAAGTTGGATCGTCAGGGGCTGGGTTTTTCCTAGGGGCTGTTGAAAATACCGCTTCCAGAAGAATACAGGTACCCATACCCTGGTTGACTCAGAAAGCTATATGGGTTCCTCAATGGACCCTATCACAGGAAAATCTGGAAGCAGCTCAGAAGTTAGTTCAGGAACAGTTAGATCTTGGTCATCTGGAGCCTTCTGTCTCCCCATGGAACACCCCAATATTTGTGATTAAGAAGCAGTCAGGCAAGTGGAGATTGCTTCATGACCTAAGGGCGGTCAATGCTCAAATGCAGGTCTTGGGGCCAGTTCAGAGAGGCCTGCCAGCGCTCTGCTTTGCCTAAGGGCTGGCCAGTGATGGTCTTAGATATTAAGGACTGTTTCTTTTCTATACCTCTTTGCTCCCAGGATAGGGAACGCTTTGCTTTTACCCTCCCCTCAACCAATCATGAGAGACCGGATGCCCGCTTCCAATGGCGTGTGTTGCCCCAGGGAATGGCTAATAGTCCCACTATATGTCAGCTATTTGTGGACTCTGCTCTGATCTCTGTACGACAAGAGTTTCCTTCTCTCCACATGATTCATTATATGGATGATATTTTACTGACTGCCCCTACGTTGCCTGTTCTGCATGCTTCTTTTGAGAAGGTTATTAAGGCATTAGAGGATAGTGGGTTGACAATAGCCCCAGAAAAGATTCAACAGACGGACTCAGTTACATTTTTGGGATCTGTCATCAGTCCACATTCAGTCAGGCCGCAAAAGATGTGCATCCGTACCTCGCATTTACATACTCTGAATGATTTCCAAAAATTACTGGGAGATATTAATTGGTTACGAGGATTTCTTCATGTGCCTCGAGCAGATTTGTTGCCACTCTTTTCTATACTTGAAGGCAACCCTGATGTCACATCCCCGCGAGCTCACACAGCCTGCCCGTGAGGGCTCTTAATAAGATTGAAGAGGCACTTATGAGGGTGCAACTTGATCGATTTGAACCTTCAAAGCCACTTCTCCTGTGCATTCTTAAGACTAAGGATGTTCCCACGGGAGTACTTTGGCAGGAAGGGCCCCTGCTGTGGCTTCATGGGCATTCCTTGGGAGCCCGTACACTTCAATATTTCCCGCAGTTGGTGGCCCAACAGGCCTGCCTGGGACTTAAATATTGCTTGATGCACTTTATGAGGCTCCTGACAAACTTATTATCCCCTATACTAAAGAGCAAGTAGAGGTTTTATCTGGCACTGTGGATGATTGGGGCATCCTTATGTGTGCTTTTTCCGAATGTCATAGACAATCATTATCCAAAGAGCCCTATTCTATCCTTTGTTGAACACAATTTAGTCTATTTCCCGAGAGTTACTGTTCAGGATCCTATTGCATCAGCCCCGCCATCTTTACTGATGGGTCAAAATCTGGCCGCTGGAGCATATTTGGTGCAGGGGTCAGAACCGGTGGTGAGAATGTTTAGACCTGAGTCCCCTCAAATTGTGGAATGTATGATTGTTTTGGAGGTTTTTCAGACCTTCTCCAATTCTTTCAACTTGTTTACAGATTCCCAATATGTGGCCAATGCCGCGCTGGCTTAGAAATTGCTGCCTCTATCCAATCTGCTAGTATAATTTCCAATGTTCTTTTTGCAACTCCAGTCTTTGATTTTACAGCGAACGTGCCCTTTCTATGTCACTCATATTCGTGCACATTCTTTGTTGCCTGGCCCTTTGTCACAAGCTAATGATATGGTTGACAAGGCCACTAGGTTGGCCATGCTTTCCCTAGATAATTCCAAGGCCTTAGCCACTGAATTTCACAGATTATATCATGTCCCTGCAAATACCTTGAGGAAAAGATTCCCTATCTCAAGAAATGAGGCGCGAGACATTGTAAAATCTTGTCAGTCTTGTGTCACTTTTCTGCCCTCCCCTCATGTGGGTGTTAATCCCCGAGGCCTCCGTCCTGGTGATCTTTGGCAAATGGATGTGACTCATCTCCCTGAGTTTGGAGGATTGAAATATTTACATGTCTCAGTGGACACTTGTTCAGGAATTATCTTCGCCTTGCCGTTGGCGGGTGAGAAGGCCTCTCATGTAAAAACCCACTGCCTGGAGGCCTGGGCAGCATGGGGAAAGCCGCGCCATTTAAAAACTGATAATGGCCCGGCATATACATCTACTGGTTTTCGGGCCTTTTGTGTGCAGATGCAAGTTGCCCACACCACTGGCCTTCCTTATAATCCACAAGGCCAAGGCATTGTGGAGAGAGCCAATAAGAGTATCAAAGCCATTTTATTTAAACAAAAGAGGGGGATAGCAGAAGATGCAACCCCTAAGGAGAGGGTTTCTTAGCCCTCTTCACCCTTAATTTTTTAATTTTGGACAATAATGATAAGTCTGCAGCTGACAGGCACAGTCAAGATGTGGCCCAGTCACCCAGAGAAGTGGTGATGTGGAAAGATGTCCTAGATGATAAATGGAAAGGACCGGATCTTGTTATAATAAGATCCAGGGGAGCTGTTTGTGTTTTTCCACAGGACCAGGAATCGCCCCACTGGGTTCCAAGCCGGCTGGTGAGAACAGTCCACCCTTCCTCAGGAGAAAACCTGGAGATTCAGAATGATTCGTGGAAACGGGATGTGGAGGAGCCTGGGGATGATGGCTCTCCAGATCCTGGCACTCAGTAGAGGAGAGCAACGCTGGGGAATTTTGTCTGCCTTCCCAAAACCTCGGCCTGTCCGCCATGATGCACCGGTTTTCCCTCATTTCTTTACAACACAAAAGGATTTGGGCCTCCCACCCTTCTGAAGGATGACACCGCTCAACCTTTGGGAGAGAACCGACCTTTAAGGAAGAGGGCGCTCTCTGTTTCACGCTTGGTCCAGCCCGTGACTCCTGTATGTTGCTGACTCGAGCAGCCAATTTGTCTCGCAAATTGTCTTTGTATCTTTTGGGGAATTGGTCCGAGGAGTTTGATGTGAACCTAGATGAGTTAAGAAGAGCTATTGTTGCCATCAATTCCACTTGGGTGGACCTTAGTTTGGCAAAAGGTTTCACCTCCTGGTTTTCATCAGCCTTTTCTTTCTTCAAAGAGTGGGTAGGGGTAGGACTGTTTGCAGTCTGCTGTTTTGGAGGATGTCTGTTCTGCCTATGGTTGGTTTGCAAAATGCGAGCCAAAGCTAGGAGGGACAAGGTGATTATCTCTCAGGCACTAGCTGCAGTGGAGTGTGGATCCTCCCCCCAAATTTGGCTGTCAGCCCTAAAAGGCAATTAGTTCCCCCTGGCCTTTGCACCCTCAGGGTCTAGAGTACCCACTGCACGAGGATGGGCAGGAATTGGTAGCCCCTGTTTGACCGACGCCCTTGCACTCTCAAGGGATCCTTCCCATTGCACTGAGAAAGGGGAGGTCGAATTGCCTCCCTTGGTCGGTCAACACATCATGAGGTGGGGACCTGATCGGGAGGGCGGTAACTCTGGAGCTTGGCCTGTCTATAATAAAGAAGGGGGAACTGCAGGGAGCTAGAGCAAATGCCAAGATGGCGCTGGCTTCCTGTCGGTGTTGAGGTAAACAACTCCATATTAGGCAGCGTCTTGGCGCTAACCTTACTCAAGGTATGCGCACGCGCATGACGCAACCTGTCCCGAGCCTATCCCGTGGAATCTACTTGTAGCAAGTTTCTTGCAACCAATCAGTAAGCGCCTCGTAGCAGTACGCCCTATAAAAGCAGCTGCAGATTTGCGCCCCTCACCCCTCGCCATCAGCTTTCCTTTAACCAAGAGGCTCTCCAATAAAGTGTGATCAAGAAGAATCCTCGTCTTGTGGTCGTTCCTTTCATGCAGGTCGGGAGGTTCGCTGCAGTAGATTCTCCTTATTTGTAAAGTAGTTTGTTGAGAAAACAAACATCTTCATTGCCGAACATTGTACTGTGTGAAATAAGGTCATTCGGTTCTAGGAATCAGTTGCTTTCCTACAAAGAAGGTTGAGTGCAGCAAGTTCAAACTTTCCTTGTAAATGTAATCTGAAAAGATGCACAACTTAGTAGATTGGCCTCATTTCTAAAGTAGTTTGTTTACAAAACAAACATCGTCATTACCGAACACTGTACTATGTGAAATGAGCTAGTTCGAATCTAGGAATCACTTGCTTTCCTACGAAGAAGGTTGAGTGCAGCAAGTTCAAACTTTCCTAGTTTCTGTAATCTAACAAGATGTACAAGTTAGTGGATTCGCCTCATTTGTAAAGTAGTTTGTTGAGAAAATTAATATCTTTATTGCCGAACATTGTACTGTGTGAAATAAGGTCATTGGGTTCTAGGAATCACTTGCTTTCCTACAAAGAAGGTTGAGTGCAGCAAGTTCAAACTTTCCTTGTTAATGGAATCTAAAAAGATGCACAACTTAGTAGATTGGCCTCATTTCTAAAGTAGTTTCTTGAGAAAAGAAACATCTTCATTGCCGAACACTGTACTGTGTGAAATAAGTTAATTAAGTTCTAGGAATCACTTGCTTTCCTACAAAGATGGTTGAGTGCAAAGTTCAAACTTTCCTAGTTTGTGTAATCTAACAAGATGTACAACTTAGTGATTGGCCTCATTTCTAAATTAGTTTCTTGAGAAAACAAACATCTTCAGTACCAAACACTGTACTGTGTGAAATAAGTTAATTCGGTTCTAGGAATCAGTTTAATTTTTCTACGAAGATGGTTGAGTTTAGCAAGTTCAAACTTTCCTTGTTAATGTAATCTAACAAGATGTCCAAGTTAGTAGATTCGCCTCATTTCTAAAGTAGTTTCTTTAGAAAACAAACATCTTCATTTCCAAAAACTGTACTGTGTGAAATAAGCTAATTCGGTTCTAGGAATCAGTTTACTTTCTACGAAGATGGTTGAGTTTAGCAAGTTCAAACTTTCCTTGTTAATGTAATAAAAAGATGTCCAAGTTAGTAGATTTGCCTCATTGGTAAAGTAGTTTGTTGAAAACAAACAGACATCTTCATTGCCGAACATTGTACTGTGTGTAAAAAGCTAATTCGGTTCTAGAAATCAGTTGCTTTCTACAAAGAAGGTTGAGTGCAGCCAGTTCAAACTTTCCTTGTTAATGTAATCTAAAAAGATGTACAACTTAGTAGATTGGCCTCATTTCTAAAGTAGTTTGTTGAGAAAACAAACATCTTCATGGCCGGGCATTGTACTGTGTGAAATAAGCTAATCCCTAGAACTCAGGAGGCAGAGGTAGAAGGTTGAGTGCAGCCAGTTCAAACCACCCTGAGTTAATGTAATCTAAGGTCAGATGGACAAGAGTGAGTAGTTTGGCCTCATTTCCAAAAAAAAAAAAAAAAAAGAAACATCTTCAGTACCGAACACTGTACTGTGCGAAATAAGTTAATTCGCTTCTAGGAATCAGTTTAATTTCTACGAAGAAGGTTGAGTGCAGCAAGTTCAAACTTTCCTAGTTTGTGTAATCTAACAAGATGTCCAAGTTAGTGCATTCGCCTCATTTCTACAGTAGTTTCTTTAGAAAAGAAACATCTTCAGTTCCGACACTGTACTGTGTGAAATAAGGTAATTCGGTTCTAGGAATCAGTTTAATTTCTACGAAGAAAGTTGAGTGCAGCAAGTTCAAACTCTCCTAATTTGTGTAATCTAACAAGATATACAAGTTAGTGCATTCGCCTCATTTCTAAAGTAGTTTCTTTAGAAAAGAAACATCTTCAGTACCGAACACTGTACTGTGTGAAATAAGGTAATTTGGTTCTAGGAATCAGTTTAATTTCTACGTAGATGGTTGAGTGCAGCAAGTTCAAACTGTCCTTGTTAATGCAATCTAAAAAGATGCACAACTTAGTAGATTGGCCTCATTTCTAAAGTAGTTTGTTTACAAAACAAACATCTTCATTACCGAACACTATACTATGTGAAATGAGCTAGTTCGGTTCTAGGAATCACTTGCTTTTCTCCGAAGAAGGTTGAGTGCAGCAAGTTCAAACTTTCCTTGTTAATGTAATCTGAAAAGATGCACAACTTAGTAGATTGGCCTCATTTCTAACGTAGTTTCTTTAGAAAAGAAACATCTTCAGTACTGAACACTGTACTGTGTCAAATAAGGTAAAAAGGTTCTAGGAATCAGTTTAATTTCTAAGAAGATGGTTGAGTGCAGCAAGTTCAAACTTTCCTTATTAATGTAATCTAAAAAGATGGCCAAGTTAGCAGAGTCACCTCATTTGTAAAATAGTTTGTTGAGAAAATTAACATCTTTATTGCCGAACATTGTACTGTGTGACATAAACTCATTCGGTTCTAGGAATCACTTGCTTTCCAACAAAGAAGGTTGAGTGCAGCAAGTTCAAACTTTCCTTGTTAATGTAATCTTAAAAGATGCACAACTTAGTAGATTGGGCTCATTTCTAAAGTAGTTTCTTTAGAAAAGAAACATCTTCAGTAGAGAACACTATACAGTGTGAAATAAGTTAATTCTCTTCTAGGAATCAGTTTAATTTCTACGAAGAAGGTTGAATGCAGCAAGTTCAAACTTTCCTTGTTAATGTAATCTAAAAAGATGGCCAAGTTAGAAGATTCGCCTCCTTGGTAAAGTACTTTGTTGAGAAAACAAACATCCTCATTGCCGAACATTGTACTGTGTGAAATAAGCTCATTCGGTTCGAGGAATCAGTTGCTTTCTACAAAGAAGGTTGAGTGCAGCAAGTTCAAACTTTCCTTGTTAATGTAATCTAAAAAGATGCACAACTTAGTAGATTGGCCTCATTTCTAAAGTAGATTGTTTAGAAAACAAACATCTTCATTACCGAACACTGTACTATGTGAAATAAGCTAGTTCCGTTCTAGGAATCACTTCCTTTCTACGAAGAAGGTTGAGTGCAGCAAGTTCAAACTTTCCTAGTTTGTGTAATCTACCAAGATGTACAAGTTAGTGGATTCGAATCATTTCTAAAGTACTTTCTTTAGAAAAGAAAGATCTTCCGTACCGAACACTGTACTGTGTGAAATAAGTGTATTCGCTTCTCGGAATCAGTTTAATTTCTACGAACATGGTTGAGTGCAGCAATTTGAAACTTTCCTTGTTAATGTAATCTAAAAAGATGGCCAAGTTAGTAGATTTGCCTCATTTGTAAAGTAGTTTGTTGAGAAAACAAACACCTTCATTGCCGAACACTGTACTGTGTGAAATAAGCTCATTCGGTTCTCGGAATCAGTTGCTTTCCTACAAAGAAGGTTGAGTGCAGCAAGTTCAAATTTTCCTTGTTAATGTAACCTAAAAAGATGCACAACTTAGTAGATTGGCCTCATTTCTAAAGTAGTTTGTTTAGAAAACAAACATCTGTATTACCGAACACTGTACTGTGTGAAATAAGCTCATTCGGTTCTAGGACTCAGTTGCTTTCCTACGAAGAATTTTGAGTGCAGCAAAGTCAAACTTTCCTAGTTTCTGTAATCTAACAAGATGTACAAGTTAGTGGATTCGCCTCATTTCTAAAGTACTTTCTTTAGAAAAGAAACATCTTCAGTACCGAACACTGTACTGTGTGAAATAAGTTAATTCGCTTCTAGGAATCAGTTTAATTTCTACGAAGATGGTTGAGTGCAGCAATTTCAAACTTTCCTTGTTAATGTAATCTAAAAAGATGGCGAAGTTACTAGATTCGCCTCATTTGTAAAGTAGTTTGTTGAGAAAAACAACATCTTTATTGCCAACATTGTACTGTGTGAAATAAGCTCATTGGTTCTAGGAATCACTTGCTTTCCTACAAAGAAGGTTGAGTGCAGCAAGTTCAAACTTTCCTTGTTAATGTAATCTAAAAGATGTACAACTTAGTATATTGGCCTCATTTCTAAAGTAGTTTGTTTAGAAAACAAACATCTTCAGTTACCGAACACTGTACTGTGAAATAAGCTCATTCGGTTCTAGGAATCAGTTGCTTTCCTACGAAGAATTTTGAGTGCAGCAAGTTCAAACTTTCCTAGTTTCTGTAATCTAACAAGATGTACAGTTAGTGGATTCACTCATTTCTAAAGTAGTTTCTTTAGAAAACAAACATCTTCAGTACCAAACACTGTACTGTGTGAAATAAGTTAATTCTGTTCTAGGAATCAGTTTAATTTCTACAAAGATGGTTGAGTGCAGCAAGTTCAAACTTTCCTTGTTAATGTAATCTAAAAAGATGTACAAGTTAGTAGATTTGCCTCATTTGTAAAGTAGTTTGTTGAGAAAACAAACATCTTCATTGCCTAACATTGTACTGTGTGAAATAAGCTCATTGGGTTCTAGGAATCACTTGCTTTCCTACAAAGAAGGTTGAGTGCAGCAAGTTCAAACTTTCCTTGTTAATGGAATCTAAAAAGATGCACAACTTAGTAGATTGGCCTCATTTCTAAAGTAGTTTCTTTGGAAAAGAAACATCTTCAGAACCGAACACTGTACTGTGTGAAATGAGTTAATTCGTTCTAGGAATCAGTTTAATTTCTACAAAGATGGTTGAGTGCAGCAAGTTCAAACTTTCCTAGTTTGTGTAATCTAACAAGATGTACAAGTTAGTGGATTCAGCACTCATTTCTAAAGTAGTTTCTTGAGAAAACAAACATCTTCAGTACCGAAAACTGTACTGTGTGAAATAAGTTAATTCGGTTCTAGGAATCAGTTTGCTTTCCTCACAAAAGATGGTTGAGTTTAGCAAGTTCAAACTTTCCTTGTTAATGTAATCTAAAAGATGTCCAAGTTAGTAGATTCCTCATTTCTAAAGTAGTTTCTTTAGAAAACAAACATCTAAATTGCCAAACTTTGTACTGTGTGAAATAAGCTAATTCGGTTCTAGGAATCAGTTTACTTTCTACGAAGATGGTTGAGTTTAGCAAGTTCAAACTTTCCTTGTTAATGTAATCTAAAAAGATGTCCAAGTTAGTAGATTTGCCTCATTTCTAAAGTAGTTTTTTGAGAAAACAAACATCTTCATTGCCAAACATTGTACTGTGTGAAAAAAGCTAATTCGGTTCTAGAAATCAGTTGCTTTCCTACAAAGAAGGTTGAGTGCGGCCAGTTCAAACTTTCCTTGTTAATGTAATCTAAAAAGATGCACAACGTAGTAGATTGGCCTCATTTCTAAAGTAGTTTCTTTAGAAAAGAAACATCTTCAGTACCGAACACTGTACTGTGTGAAATAAGTTAATTAAAACTTCTAGAATCAGTTTAATTTCTAAGAAGAAGGTGAGTGCAGCAAGTTCAAACTTTCCTAGTTTGTGTAATCTAACAAGATGTACAAGTTAGTAGATTCACCTCATTTGTAAAGTAGTTTGTTGAGAAAAGAAACATCTTCATTGCCAAACATTGTACTGTGTGAAATAAGTTAATTCAGTTCTAGGAATCACTTGCTTTCCTACAAAGAAGGTTGAGTGCAGCAAGTTCAAACTTTCCTTGTTAATGTAATCTAAAAAGATGCAAAACTTAGTAGATTGGCCTCATTTCTAAAGTAGTTTGTTTAGAAAACAAACATCTTCAGTACAGAACACTGTACTGTGTGAAATAAGCTAATTCGTTCTAGGAATCACTTTAATTTCTACAAAGAAGGTTGAGTGCAGCAAGTTCAAACTTTCCTAGTTTGTTAATCTAACAAGATGATGGCCAAGTTAGAAGATTCGCATCATTTGTAAAGTAGTTTGTTGAGAAAACAAACATCTTCATTGCCGAACATTGTACTGTGTGAAATAAGCTAATTCGGTTCTAGGAATCAGTTGCTTTCCTATAAAGAAGGTTGAGTGCAGCAAGTTCAAATTTTCCTTGTTAATGTAATCTAAAAAGATGCACAAATTAGTAGATTGGCCTCATTTCTAAAGTAGTTTCTTTAGAAAAGAAACATCTTCAGTAAGGAACACTTGTACTGTGTGAAATAAGCTAATTCGGTTCTAGGAATCAGTTTAATTTCTACGAAGATGGTTGAGTTTAGCAAGTTCAAACTTTCCTTGTTAATGTGCTCTAAAAAGATGTCCAAGTTAGTAGATTTGCCTCATTGGTAAAGTAGTTTTTTGAGAAAACAAACATCTTCATTGCCAAACATTGTACTGTGTGAAAAAAGCTAATTTAGTTCTAGAAATCAGTTGCTTTCCAACAAAGAAGGTTGAGTGCAGCAAGTTCAAACTTTCCTTGTTAATGTAATCTAAAAAGATGCACAACTTAGTAGATTGGCCTCATTTCTAAAGTAGTTTCTTTAGAAAACAAACATCTTCATTACCAAACACTGTACTGTGTGAAATAAGCTAATTCATTTCTAGGAATCACTTTAATTTCCTACGAAGAAGGTTGAGTGCAGCAAGTTCAAACTTTCCTAGTTTGTGTAATCTAACAAGATGTACAAGTTAGTGTATTCGCCTCATTTCTAAAGTAGTTTCTTTAGAAAAGAAACATCTTCAGTTGGGAACACTGTACTGTGTGAAATAAGGTAATTCGTTCTAGGAATCAGTTTAATTTCTACGAATGGTTGAGTGCAGCAAGTTCAAACTTTCCTTGTTAATGTAATCAAAAAGATGCAAAACTTAGTAGATTGGCCTCATTTGTAAAGTAGTTGTTGTTTAAAAACAAACATCTTCATTGCCGAACACTGTACTGTGTGAAATAAGCTAGTTCGGGTTCTAGGAATCACTTGCTTTCCTCCAAAGAAGGTTGAGTGCAGCAAGTTCAAACTTTCCTCGTTTGTGTAATATAACAAGATGTACAAGTTAGTGGATTGGCCTCATTTCTAAAGTAGTTTGTTTAGAAAACAAACATCTTCAGTACTGAACACTGTACTGTGTGAAATAAGTTAATTCGGTTCTAGGAATCAGTTTCTTTCCTACGAAGATGGTTGAGTCAGCAAGTTCAAACTTTTCTAATTAATGTAATCTAAAAAGATGTACCAAGTTAGTGGATTCACCTCATTTGTAAAGTAGTTTGTTGAGAAAATTAACATCTTTATTACCGAACATTGTACTGTGTGAAATAAGCTCATTCGGTTCTAGGAATCACTTGCTTTCCTACAAAGAAGGTTGAGTGCAGCAAGTTTAAACTTTCCTTGTTAATGTAATCTCAAAAGATGCACAACTTAGTAGATTGGCCTCATTTCTAAAGTAGTTTCTTTAGAAAAACAAACATCTTCAGTACCAAACACTGTACTGTGTGAAATGTTAATTCGGTTCTAGGAATCAGTTTAATTTCTACGAAGATGGTTGAGTGCAGCAAGTTCAAACTTTCCTTGTTAATGTAATCTAAAAAGATGGCCAAGTTAGTAGATTCGCCTCATTTGTAAAGTAGTTTGTTGAGAAAAAAACATCTTCATTGCCAAACATTGTACTGTGTGAAATAAGCTCATTCTGTTCTAGGAATCAGTTGCTTTCCTATAAAGAAGGTTGAGTGCAGCCAGTTCAAACTTTCCTTGTTAATGTAATCTGAAAAGATGCACAACTTAGTAGATTGGCCTCATTTCTAAAGTAGTTTGTTTAGAAAACAAACATCTTCATAACCTAACACTGTACTGTGTGAAATGAGCTAGATTGGTTCTAGGAATCAGTTTAATTTCTCTGAAGAAAGTTGAGTGCAGCAAGTTCAAACTTTCCTAGTTTGTGTAATCTAACAAGATGTACAAGTTAGTGCATTCGCCTCATTTCTAAAGTAGTTTATTTAGAAAACAAACATCTTCAGTACTGAACACTGTACTGTGTGAAATAAGCTAATCGGTTCTAGGAATCAGTTTAATTTCTAAGAAGATGGTTGAGTGCAGCAAGTTCAAACTTTCCTTGTTAATGTAATCTAAAAAGATGCACAACTTAGTAGATTGGCCTCATTTCTAAAGTAGTTTGTTTACAAAACAAATATCTTCATTACCGAACACTATACTATGTGAAATGAGCTAATTCGGTTCTAGGAATCACTTTAATTTCCGACGAAGAAGGTTGAGTGCAGCAAGTTCAAACTTTCCTCGTTTGTGTAATCTAACAAGATGTACAAGTTAGTGTATTCAAGTGGTTTCTGAGAAAACAAACATCTTCAGTACTGAACACTGTACTGTGTGAAAAGTTAATTCGGTTTTAGGAATCATTTTCCTTTCTACGAGGATGGTTGAGTGCAGCAAGTTCAAACTTTCCTTGTTAATGTAATCTAAAAAGATGGCCAAGTTAGCAGAGTCAGCTCATTTGTAAAATAGTTTGTTGAGAAAATTAACATCTTTATTGCCCAAACATTGTACTCTGTGAAATAAGCTCATTCAGTTCTAGTAATCACTTGCTTTCCTACAAAGAAGGTTGAGTGCAGCAAGTTCAAATTTCCTTGTTAATGTAATCGAAAAAGATGCAGAACATAGTAGATTGCCCTCATTTCTAAAGTAGTTTCTTTAGAAAAGAAACATCTTCAGTACCAAACACTGTACTGTGTGAAATAAGTTAATTAAACTTCTAGGAATCAGTTTAATTTCTACGAAGAAGGTTGAGTGCAGCAAGTTCAAACATTCCTTGTTAAGGTAATCTCTAAAGATGGCCAAGTTAGAAGATTCGCCTCATTTGTAATGTACTTTGTTGAGAAAACAAACATCTTCATTGCCGAACATTTTACGGTGTGACATAAGCTCATTCGGTTCTAGGAATCAGTTGCTTTCCTACAAAGAAGGTTGAGTGCAGCAAGTTCAACCTTTCCATGTTAATGTAATCTAAAAAGATGCACTACTTAGTAGATTGGCCTCATTTCTAAAGTAGTTTCTTTAGAAAAGAAACATCTTCAGTAACGAACACTGTACTGTGTGAAATAAGTTAATTCGATTCTAGGAATCAGTTTAATTTCTACGAAGATGGTTGAGTTTTGCAAGTTCAAACTTTCCTTGTTAATGTGCTCTAAATAGATGTCCAAGTTAGTAGATTTGCCTCATTCGTAAAGTAGTTTCTTGAGAAAACAAACATCTTCATTGCCGAACATTGTACTGTGTGAAAAAAGCTAATTTAGTTCTAGAATTCAGTTGCTTTCCTACAAAGAAGGTTGAGTGCAGCCAGTTCAAACTTTCCTTGTTAATATAATCCAAAAAGATGCACAACTTAGTAGATTGGCCTCATTTCTAAAGTAGTTTCTTTAGAAAACAAACATCTTCAGTACCAAACACTGTACTGTGTGAAATAAGTTAATTCGTTCTAGGAATCAGTTTAATTTCTACGAAGAAGGTTGAGTGCAGCAAGTTCAAACTTTCCTTGTTAATGTAATCTAAAAAGATGGCCAAGTTAGTTTTCGCCTGATTTATAAAGTAGTTTGTTGAAAAAAAAATCTTCATTTTTTACTGTGTGAAATAAGCTAGGTTCTAGGAATCATTTGCTTTACTACAAAGAAGGTTGAGTGCAGCAAGTTCAAACTTTACTTCTTAATGTAATCTAAAAAGATAGCCAAGTTAGTAGATTCGCCTCATTTGTAAAGTAGTTTGTTGAGAAAACAAACATCTTCATTGCCGAACATTGTACTGTGTGAAATAAGCTCATTCGGTTCTAGGAATCAGTTGCTTTCCTACAAAGAAGGTTGAGTGCAGCAAGTTCAAACGTTCCCTGTTAATGTAATCTGAAAAGATGAACAACTTAGTAGATTGTCCTCATTTCTAAAGTAGTTTGTTTAGAAAACAAACATCTTCATTACCGAACACTGTACAGTGTGAAATAAGTTAATTCGCTTCTAAGAATCAATTTAATTTCTACGAAGAAGGTTGAGTGCCGCAAGTTCAAACTTTCCTTGTTAATGTAATCTAAAAAGATGGCCACGTTCGAAGATTCGCCTCATTTGTAAAGTACTTTGTTGAGAAAACAAACACCTTCATTGCCGAACATTGTACTGTGTGAAATAAGCTCATTCGGTTCTCGGAATCAGTTGCTTTCCTACAAAGAAGGTTGAGTGCAGCAAGTTCAAACTTTCCTTGTTAATGTAACATAAAAAGATGCACAACTTAGTAGATTGGCCTCATTTCTAAAGTAGTTTGATTAGAAAACAAACATCTTCATTACCGAACACTGTAGTGTGTGAAATAAGCTCATTCGGTTCTAGGACTCAGTTGCTTTCCTACGAAGAATGTTGAGTGCAGCAAATTCAAACTTTCCTAGTTTGTGTAATCTAACAAGATGTACAAGTTAGTGCATTCGCCTCATTTCTCAAGTAGTTTCTTTAGAAAAGAAAAATCTTCAGTACTGAACACTGTACGGTTAGAAATAAGGTAAATAGGTTCTAGGAATCAGTTTAATTTCAACGAAGATGGTTGAGTGCAGCAAGTTCAAACTTCCCTTGTTAATGTAATCTAAAAAGATGCACTACTTAGGAGATTTGCCTCCTTTCCAAAGTGGTTTGTTTACAAAACAAACATCTTCATTACCAAACACTATACTAAGTGAAATGAGCTAGTTCGGTTCTAGGAATCATTTGCTTTCCTACAAAGAAGGATGAGTGCAGCAAGTTCAAACTTTTCTAGTTTGTGTAATCTAACAAGATGTACAAGTTACTGGATTCGCGTCATTTCTATATTAGTTTCTTTAGAAAACAAACATCTTCAGTACCGAACACTGTACTGTGTGAAATAAGTTAATTTGGTTCTAGGAATCAGTTTCCTTTCTACGAAGATGGTTGAGTTTAGCAAGTTCAAACTTTCCTTGTTAATGTAATCTAAAAAGATGTCCAAGTTAGTAGATTCGCCTCATTTCTAAAGTAGTTTCTTTAGAAAACAAACCTAAATTGCCAAACTTTGTACTGTGTGAAATGAGCTAATTCGGTTCTAGGAATCAGTTTACTTTCTACGAAGATGGTTGAGTTTAGCAAGTTCAAACTTTCCTTGTTAATGTGCTCTAAAAAGATGTACAACTTAGTAGATTTGCCTCATTGGTAAAGTCGTTTGTTGAGAAAACAAACATCTTCATTGCCGAACACTGTACCGTGTGTAAAAAGCTAATTCGGTTCTAGTATTCACTTGCTTTCCTACAAAGAAGGTTGAGTGCAGCCAGTTCAAACGTTCCTTGTTAATGTAATCTAAAAAGATGCACAACGTAGTAGATTGTCCTCATTTCTAAAGTATTTTCTTTGGAAAAGGAACATCTTCAGTACCGAACACTGTACTGTGTGAAATAAGTTAATTCGCTTCTAGGAATCAGTTTAATTTCTACGAAGAAGGTTGAGTGCAGCAAGGTAAAACTCTCCTAATTTGTGTAATCTAACAAGATGTACAAGTTAGTGCATTCGCCTCATTTCTAAAGTAGTTTCTTTAGAAAAGAAACATCTTCAGTACCGAACACTGTACTGTGTTAAATAAGGTAATTTGGTTCTACGAAGATGGTTGAGTGCAGCAAGTTCAAACTTTCCTTGTTAATGTAATCTGAAAAGATGCACAGCTTAGTAGATTGGCCTCATTTCTAAAGTAGTTTGTTTACAAACCAAACATCTTCATTGCCAACACTGTATACTGTGTGAAATGAGCTAATTCGGTTCTAGGAATCAGTTGCTTTCCTACAAAGAAGGTTGAGTGCAGCAGCAAGTTCAAACTTTCCTTGTTAATGTAATCTGAAAAGATGCACAACTTAGTAGATTGGCCTCATTTCTAAAGTAGTTTCTTTAGAAAAGAAACATCTTCAGTACTGAACACTGTACTGTGTGAAATAAGTTAATTCGGTTCTAGGAATCACTTTCCTTTCTAAGAAGATGGTTGAGTTTAGCAAGTTTAAACTTTCCTTGTTAATGTACTCTAAAAAGATGTCCAAGTTAGTAGATTTGCCTCATTAGTAAAGTAGTTTGTTGAGAAAACAAACATCTTCATTGCCGAACATTGTACTGTGTGAAAAAAGCTAATTTAGTTCTAGAATGCAGTTGCTTTCCTACAAAGAAGGTTGAGTGCAGCCAGTTCAAACTTTCCTTGTTAATGTAATCTAAAAAGATGCACAACTTAGTAGATTGGCCTCATTTCTAAAGTAGTTTGTTTACAAAACCGACATCTTCATTACCGAACACTATACTATGTGAAATGAGCTAGTTCGGTTCTAGGAATCACTTGCTTTCCTACGAAGAAGGATGAGTGCAGCAAGTTCAAACTTTCCTCGTTTGTGTAATCTAACAAGATGTACAAGTTAGTGGATTCACGTCTTTTCTAAAGTCGTTTCTTTAGAACACAAACATCTTCAGTACTGAACACTGTTATGTGTGAAATAAGTTAATTCTGTTCTAGGAATCAGTTTCCTTTCTACGAAGATGGTTGAGTTTAGCAAGTTCAAACTTTCCTTGTTAATGTCATCTAAAAAGATATCCAAGTTAGTAGATTCGCCTCATTTCTAAAGTAGTTTCTTTAGAAAACAAACCTAAATTGCCAAACTTTGTACTGTGTGAAATCAGCTAATTCGGTTCTAGGAATCAGTTTACTTTCTACGAAGATGGTTGAGTTTAGCAAGTTCAAACTTTCCTTGTTAATGTGCTCTAAAAAGATGTCCAAGTTAGTAGATTTGCCTCATTGGTAAAGTAGTGTTTTGAGAAAACAAACATCTTCATTGCTGAACATTGTACTGTGTGAAAAAAGCTAATTTAGTTCTACACTTCAGTTGCTTTCCTACAAAGAAGGTTGAGTGCAGCCAGTTCAAACTTTCCTTGTTAATGTAATCTACAAAGATTCACAACGTAGTAGATTGGCCTGATTTCTAAAGTATTTTCTTTAGAAAAGAAACATAATCAGTACCGAACACTGTACTGTGTTAAATAAGTTAATTCGCTTCTAGGAATCAGTTTAATTTCTACGAAGAAGGTTGAGTGCAGCAAGTTCAAACTTTCCTTGTTAATGTAATCTAAAAAGATGGCCAAGTTAGAAGATTCGCCTCATTTGTAAAATACTTTGTTGAGAAAACAAACATCTTCATTGCTGAACATTGTACTGTGTGAAATAAGCTCATTTGGTTCTAGGAATCCGTTGCTTTCCTACAAAGAAGGTTTAGTGCAGCAAGTGCAAACTTTCCTAGTTTGTGTATTCTATCAAGATGTACAAGTTAGTGGAATCGCCTCATTTCTAAAGTAGTTTGTTTAGAAAACAAACATCTTCATTCCTGAACACTGTACTATGTGAAATAAGCTAGTTCCGTTCTAGGAATCACTTGCTTTCCTACAAAGAAGGTTGAGCGCAGCAAGTTCAAACTTTCCTAGTTTGTGTAATCTAACAAGATGTACAAGTTAGTGGATTCGCCTCATTTCAAAAGTAGTTTCTTCAGAAAAGAAACATCTTCAGTACCAACACTGTACTGTGTGAAATAAGTGAATTCGCTTCTAGGAATCAGTTTAATTTCTAAGAAGATGGTTGAGTGCAGCAAGTTCAAACTTTCCTTGTTAATGTAATCTAAAAAGGTGGCCAAGTTAGTAGATTCGCCTCATTTGTGAAGTAGTTTGTTGAGAAAACAAACATCTTCATTTTGGCAAACATTGTACTGTGTGAAATAAGCTCATTCGGTTCTCGGAATCAGTTGCTTTCCTACAAAGAAGGTTGAGTGCAGCAAGGTCAAACTTTCCTTGTTAATGTAATCTGAAAAGTTGCACAACTTAGTAGATTGGCCTCATTTCTAAAATAGTTTGTTTACAAAACGAACATCTTCATTACCGAACACTATGTGAAATGAGCTAGTTCGGTTCTAGGAATCACTTGCTTTCCTACGAAGAAGGTTGAGTGCAGCAAGTTCAAACTTTCCTAGTTTGTGTAATCTAACAAGATGTACAAGTTAGTGGTTTCACCTCATTTCTAAATTAGTTTCTTTAGAAAACAAACATCTTCATTGCCGAACACTATACTGTGTGAAATAAGTTAATTCGGTTCTAGGAATCAGTTTCCTTTCTACAAGAAGATGATTGAGTGCAGCACGTTCAAACTTTCCTTCTTAATGTAATCTAAAAAGATGCTAAGCTAGCAGAATCTCCTCATTTGTAAAGTAGTTTGTTGAGAAAATTAACATCTTTATTGCCGAACATTGTACTGTGTGAAATAAGCTCATTCGGTTCTAGGAATCACTTGCTTTCCTACAAAGAAGGTTGAGTGCAACAAGTTCAAACTTTCCTTGTTAATGTAATCTAAAAAGATGCACAACTTAGTAGATTGGCCTCATTTCTAAAGTAGTTTGTTTAGAAAACAAACACCTACATTACCGAAAACTATACTATGTGAAATGAGCTAGGTCCGTTCTAGGAATCACTTGCTTTCCTACGAAGAAGGTTGATTGCAGCAAGTTCAAACTTTCCTAGTTTGTGTAATCTAACAAGATGTACAAGTTAGTGCATTCGCCTCATTTCTAAAGTAGTTTCTTTAGAAAAGAAACATCTTCAGTACTGAACACTGTACTGTTTGAAATAAGGCAATTCGGTTCTAGGAATCACTTTAATTTCTACGAAGATGGTTGAGTGCAGCAAGTTTAAACTTTCCTTGTTAATGTAATCTAAAAGATGCACAACTTAGTAGATTGGCCTCATTTCTAAAGTAGTTTATTTACAAAACAAACATCTTCATTACAGAACAGTATACTATGTGAAATGAGCTAGTTCGTTTCTAGGAATCACTTGCTTTCCTACAAAGACGGTTGAGTGCAGCAAGTTTCAACTTTCCTTGTTAATGTAATCTAAAAAGATGGCCAAGTTAGCAGAGTCACCTCATTTGTAAAATAGTTTGTTGAGAAAATTAACATCTTTATTGCCGAACATTGTACTGTGTGAAATAAGCTCATTCGTTCTAGGAATCACTTGCTTTCCTACAAAGAAGGTTGAGTGCAGCAAGTTCAAACTTTCCTTGGTAATGTAATCTAAAAGATGCACAACTTAGAAGATTGGCTCTCATTTCTAAAGTAGTTTGTTTAGAAAAACAAACATCTTCATTACCAAACACTGTACAGTGTAAAATAAGTTAATTCGTTCTAGGAATCAGTTTAATTTCTAAAAGAAGGTGGAGTGCAGCAAGTTCAAACTTTCCTTGTTAATGTAATCTAAAAAGATGTACAAGTTAGAAGATTCGCCTCATTTGTAAAGTAGTTTGTTTGGAAAACAAACATCTTCATTACCGAACACTGTACTGTTTGAAATAAGCTTATTCTGTTCTAGGAATCAGTTTAATTCCTACAAAGAAGGGTGAGTGCAACAAGTTCAAACTTTCCTTGTTTAATGTAATCTAAAAAAGATGCACAAACTAGTAGATTGGCCTCATTTCTAAAGTAGTTTGTTTAGAAAAAACAAACATCTTCATTACCGAACACTGTACTGTGTGAAATAAGCTTGTTCCGTTCTAGGAATCACTTGCTTTCCTACAAAGAAGATTGAGTGCAGCAAGTTCAAACTTTCCTAGTTTGTGTAATCTAACAAGATGTACAAGTTAGTGGATTCATCTCATTTCTAAAGTAGTTTTTTTAAAAGAAACATCTTCAGTACCAACATTGTACTGTGTGAAATAAGTGAATTCGTTCTAGGAATCAGTTGCTTTTCTACAAAGATGGTTGAGTGCAGCAAGTTCAAACTTTCTTGTTAATGTAATCTAAAAAGATGTACAAGTTAGTAGATTCGCCACATTTGTAAAGTAGTTTGTTGAGAAAACAAACATCTTCATTGCCAAACATTGTACTGTGTGAAATAAGCTCATTCGGGTTCTAGGAATCACTTGCTTTTCCTTCAAAGAAGGTTGAGTGCAGCAAGTTCAAACTTTCCTTGTTAATGTAATCTGAAAAGATGCACAACTTAGTAGATTTGCCTCATTTCTAAAGTAGTTTGTTTAGAAAACAAACATCTTCATTACTGAACACTGTACTATGTGAAATAAGCTAGTTCCATTCTAGGAATCACTTGCTTTCCTACGAAGAAGGATGAGTGCAGCAAGTTCAAACTTTCCTAGTTTGTGTAATCTAACAAGATGTACAAGTTAGTAGATCTTCACCTCATTTCTAAAGTAGTTTGTTTTTAGAAAACAAACATCTTCAGTACTGAACATTGTACTGTGTGAAATAAGCTAATTGGTCTAGGAATCACTTGCTTTCCTACAAAGAAGGTTGAGTGCAGCAAGTTCAAACTTTCCTAGTTAATGTAATCTAAAAAGATGCACAACTTAGTAGATTCACCTCATTTGTAAATAATAGTTTGTTGAGAAAACAAACATCTTTATAGCCTAACATTGTACTGTGTGAAATAAGCTCATTCGTTCTAGGAATCACTTGCTTTCCTACAAAGAAGGTTGAGTGCAGCAAGTTCAAACTTTCCTAGTTAATGTAATCTAACAAGATGGCCAAGTTAGTAGATTCGCCTCATTTGTAAAGTAGTTTCTTGAGAAAACAAACATCTTCATTGCCGAACATTGTACTGTGTGTGAAATAAGCTTATTCAGTTCTAGGGAATCAGTTGCTTTCCTACAAAGAAGGTTGAGTGCAGCAAGTTCAAACTTTCCTAGTTAATGTAATCTAAAAAGATGCACAACTTAGTAGATTGGCCTCATTTCTAAAATAGTTTGTTTAGAAAACAAACATCTTCATTGCCGAACACTGTACTATGTGAAATGAGCTAGTTCGGTTCCAGGAATCACTTGCTTTCCTACAAAGAAGGTTGAGTGCAGCAAGTTCAAACTTTCCTAGTTTGTGTAATCTAACAAGATGTACAAGTTAGTAGATTCGCCTCATTTCTAAAGTAGTTTCTTTAGAAAACAAACATCTTCAGTACCGACATTGTACTGTGTGAAATAAGCTAATTCGTTCCAGGAATCACTTGCTTTCCTACAAAGAAGGTTGATTGCAGCAAGTTCAAACTTTCCTAGTTTGTGTAATCTAAAAAGATGTACAAGTTAGTAGATTCGCCATATTTGTAAAGTAATTTCTTGAGAAAACAAACATCTTCATTGCCAAACATTGTACTGTGTGAAATAAGCTAATTCGGTTCTAGGAATCACTTGCTTTCCTTCAAAGAAGGTTGAGTGCAGCAAGTTCAAACTTTCCTAGTTTGTGTAATCTAACAAGATGTACAACTTAGTAGATTTGCCTCATTTTCTAAAGTAGTTTGTTTAGAAAACAAACATCTTCATTGCTAACATTGTACTGTTTGAAATAAGCTAGTTCGGTTCCAGGAATCACTTGCTTTCCAACAAAGAAGGTTGAGTGCAGCAAGTTCAAACTTTCCTCGTTTGTGTAATCTAACAAGATGTACAAGTTAGTGGATTCGCCTCATTTTTAAAGTGGTTTCTTTAGAAAACAAACATCTTCATTACTGAACACTGTACTGTGTGAAATAAGTTAATTCGGTTCTAGGAATCACTTTCTTTTCTACAAAGAAGGTTGAGTGCAGCAAGTTCAAACTTTCCTAGTTTGTGTAATCTAAAAAGATGTACAAGTTAGTAGATTCACCTCATTTCTAAAATAGTTTGTTGAGAAAACAAACATCTTTATAGCCGAACATTGTACTGTGTGAAAATAAGCTCATTCGGTTCTAGGAATCACTTGCTTTCCTACAAAGAAGTTTGAGTGCAGCAAGTTCAAACTTTCCTAGTTTGTGTAATCTAAAAAGAGATGGCTAAGTTAGTAGATTCGCCTCATTTGTAAAGTAGTTTGTTGAGAAAACAAACATCTTCATTGCTAAACATTGTACTGTGTGAAATAAGCTAATTCAGTTCTGGGAATCAGTTGCTTTCCTACAAAGAAAGTTGAGTGCAGCAAGTTCAAACTTTCCTAGTTTGTGTAATCTAACAAGATGCACAACTTAGTAGATTGGCCTCATTTCTCAAATAGTTTCTTGAGAAAACAAACATCTTCATTGCCGAACACTGTACTATGTGAAATAAGCTAGTTCAAAGTTCCAGGAATCACTTGCTTTCCTACAAAGAAGGTTGAGTGCAGCAAGTTCAAACTTTCCTAGTTTGTGTAATCTAACAAGATGTACAAGTTAGTGGTTTCACGTCATTTCTAAATTAGTTTCTTTAGAAAACAAACATCTTCAGTGCGAACACTATACTGTGTGAAATAAGTTAATTCGGTTCTAGGAATCAGTTTCTTTCTACAAAGATGATTGAGTGCAGCACGTTCAAACTTTCCTTGTTAATGTAATCTAAAAAGATGCTAAGCTAGTAGAATCTCCTCATTTGTAAAGTAGTTTGTTGAGAAAATTAACATCTTTATTGCCAAACATTGTACTGTGTGAAATAAGCTCATTCGGTTCTAGGAATCACTTGCTTTCCTACAAAGAAGGTTGAGTGCAACAAGTTCAAACTTTCCTTGTTAATGTAATCTAAAAGATGCACAACTTAGTAGATTGGCCTCATTTTCTAAAGTAGTTTGTTTAGAAAACAAACACCTACATTACCGAACACTATACTATGTGAAATGAGCTAGTTCCGTTCTAGGAATCACTTGCTTTCCTACGAAGAAGGTTGATTGCAGCAAGTTCAAACTTTCCTAGTTTGTGTAATCTAACAAGATGTACAAGTTAGTGCATTCGCCTCATTTCTAAAGTAGTTTCTTTAGAAAAGAAACATCTTCAGTACTGAACACTGTACTGTTTGAAATAAGGCAATTCGGTTCTAGGAATCGGTTCAATTTCTACAAAGATGGTTGAGTGCAGCAAGTTCAAACTTTCCTTGTTAATGTAATCTAAAAGATGCACAACTTAGTAGATTGGCCTCATTTCTAAAGTAGTTTATTTACAAAACAAACATCTTCATTACAGAACAGTATACTATGTGAAATGAGCTAGTTCGGTTCTAGGAATCACTTGCTTTCCTACAAAGAAGGTTGAGTGCAGCAAGTTTCAAACTTTCCTTGTTAATGTAATCTAAAAAGATGGCCAAGTTAGCAGAGTCACCTCATTTGTAAAATAGTTTGTTGAGAAAATTAACATCTTTATTGCCGAACATTGTACTGTGTGAAATAAGCTCATTCGGTTCTAGGAATCACTTGCTTTCCTACAAAGAAGGTTGAGTGCAGCAAGTTCAAACTTTCCTTGTAATGTAATCTAAAAAGATGCACAACTTAGTAGATTGGGGCTCATTTCTAAAGTAGTTTCTTTAGAAAAGAAACATCTTCAGTACCGAACACTGTACAGTGTGAAATAAGTTAATTAACTTCTAGGAATCAGTTTAATTTCTACGAAGAAGGTGGAGTGCAGCAAGTTCAAACTTTCCTTGTTAATGTAATCTAAAAAGATGGCCAAGTTAGAAGATTCGCCTCATTTGTAAAGTACTTTGTTTGGAAAACAAACATCTTCATTGCCGAACATTGTACTGTTTGAAATAAGCTTATTCTGTTCTAGGAATCAGTTGCTTTCCTACAAAGCAGGTTGAGTGCAACAAGTTCAAACTTTCCCTAGTTAATGTAATCTAAAAAGATGTACAACTTAGTAGATTGGCCTCATTTCTAAAGTAGTTTGTTTAGAAAACAAACTTCTTCATTACCGAACACTGTGCTATGTGAAATAAGCTAGTTCCGTTCTAAGAATCACTTCCTTTCCTACGAAGAAGATTGAGTGCAGCAAGTTCAAACTTTCCTAGTTTGTGTAATCTAACAAGATGTACAAGTTAATGGATTCGTCTCATTTCTAAAGTAGTTTCTTTAGAAAAGAAACATCTTCAGTACCGAAAACTGTACTGTGTGAAATAAGTGAATTCGCTTCTAGGAATCAGTTTAATTTCTCCGAAGATGGTTGATTGTAACAAGTACAAACTTTCTTGTTAATGTAATCTAAAAAGATGACCAAGTTAGTAGATTCGCCACATTTGTAAAGTAGTTTGTTGAGAAAACAAACATCTTCATTGCCAAACATTGTACTGTGTGAAATAAGCTCATTCAGTTCTAGGAATCACTTGCTTTCCTTCAAAGCAGGTTGAGTGCAGCAAGTTCAAACTTTCCTTGTTAATGTAATCTGAAAAGATGCACAACTTAGCAGATTTGCCTCATTTCTAAAGTAGTTTGTTTAGAAAACAAACATCTTCATTACCGAACACTCTACTATGTGAAATAAGCTAATTCGGTTCTAGGAATCACTTGCTTTCCAACGAAGAAGGATGAGTGCAGCAAGTTCAAACTCTCCTCGTTTTGTGTAATCTAACAAGATGTACAAGTTAGTAGATTCGCATCGTTTCTAAAGTAGTTTCTTTAGAAAACAAACATCTTCAGTACTGAACACTGTACTGTGTTAAATAAGTTAATTCGGTTCTAGGAATCAGTTTCCTTTCTCCTAAGATGGTTGAGTGCAGCAAGTTCAAACTTTCCTTGTTAATGTAATCTAAAAAGATGGCCAAGTTAGCAGATTCACCTCATTTGTAAAATAGTTTGTTGAGAAAATTAACATCTTTATTGCCAACATTATACTGAGTGAAATAAGCTCATTCGGTTATAGGAATCACTTGCTTTCCTACAAAGAAGGTTGAGTGCAGCAAGTTCAAACTTTCCTTGTTAATGTAATCTAAAAAGATGGCCAAGTTAGTAGATTCGCCTCATTTTGTTAAAGTAGTTTGTTGAGAAAACAAACATCTTCATTGCGAACATTGTACTGTGTGAAATAAGCTTATTCAGTTCTGGGAATCAGTTGCTTTCCTACAAAGAATGTTGAGTGCAGCAAGTTCAAACTTTCCTTGTTAATGTAATCTGACAAGATGTACAACTTAGTAGATTCGCCTCATTTCTAAAATAGTTTGTTTACAAAACAAACATCTTCATTACCGAACACTATGCTATGTGAAATGAGCTAGTTCGGTTCCAGGAATCACTTGCTTTCCTACGAAGAAGGTTGAGTGCAGCAAGTTCAAACTTTCCTAGTTTGTGTAATCTAACAAGATGTACAAGTTAGTGGTTTCACGTCATTTCTAAATTAGTTTCTTTAGAAAACAAACATCTTCAGTACCGGACACTATACTGTGTGAAATAAGTGAATTCGCTTCTAGGAATCACTTTAATTTCTCCGAAGATGGTTGATTGTAACAAGTTCAAACTTTCCTTGTTAATGTAATCTAAAAAGATGACCAAGTTAGTAGATTCGCCATATTTGTAAAGTAGTTTGTTGAGAAAACAAACATCTTCATTGCCAAACATTGTACTGTGCGCAATAAGCTCATTCGGTTCTAGGAATCACTTGCTTTCCTTCAAAGAAGGTTGAGTGCAGCAAGTTCAAACTTTCCTTGTTAATGTAATCTGAAAAGATGCACAACTTAGTAGATTTGCCTCATTTCTAAAGTAGTTTGTTTAGAAAACAAACATCTTCATTACCGAACACTCTACTATTTGAAATGAGCTAGTTCAGTTCCAGGAATCACTTGCTTTCCAACGAAGAAGGATGAGTGCAGCAAGTTCAAACTCTCCTCGTTTGTGTAATCTAACAAGATGTACAAGTTAGTGGATTCGCATCATTTCTAAAGTGGTTTCTTTAGAAAACAAACATCTTCAGTACTGAACACTGTACTGTGTTAAATAAGCTAATTCGGTTCTAGGAATCAGTTTCTTTCTATAAGATGGTTGAGTGCAGCAAGTTCAAACTTTCCTTGTTAATGTAATCTAAAAAGATGTACAAGTTAGCAGATTCACCTCATTTGTAAAATAGTTTGTTGAGAAAATTAACATCTTTATTACTTAACATTATACTGAGTGAAATGAGCTCATTCGGTTCTAGGAATCACTTGCTTTCCTACAAAGAAGGTTGAGTGCAGCAAGTTCAAACTTTCCTTGTTAATGTAATCTAAAAAGATGGCCAAGTTAGTAGATTCGCCTCATTTGTTAAGCAGTTTGTTGAGAAAAACAAACATCTTCATTGCCGAACATTGTACTGTGTGAAATAAGCTCATTCAGTTCTGGGAATCAGTTGCTTTCCTACAAAGAAAGTTGAGTGCAGCAAGTTCAAACTTTCCTTGTTAATGTAATCTAAAAAGATGCACAACTTAGTAGATTGGCCTCATTTCTCAAATAGTTTGTTTACAAAACGAACATCTTCATTACCCGAACACTGTACTGTGAAATAAGCTAATTCGGTTCCAGGAATCACTTGCTTTCCTACGAAGAAGGTTGAGTGCAGCAAGTTCAAACTTTCCTAGTTTGTGTAATCTAACAAGATGTACAAGTTAGTGGTTTCACACTCATTTCTAAATTAGTTTCTTTAGAAAACAAACATCTTCAGTACCTAACACTATACTGTGTGAAATAAGTTAATTCGGTTCTAGGAATCAGTTTGCTTTCTACAAAGATGATTGAGTGCAGCAAGTTCAAACTTTCCTTGTTAATGTAATCTAAAAAGATGCTAAAGTTAGTAGATTCTCCTCATTTGTCAAGTAGTTTGTTGAGAAAACAAACATCTTTATTGCCAAACATTGTACTGTGTGAAATAAGCTCATTCGGTTCTAGGAATCACTTGCTTTCCTACAAAGAAGGTTGAGTGCAACAAGTTCAAACTTTCCTTGTTAATGTAATCTAAAAAGATGCACAACTTAGTAGATTGGCCTCATTTCTCTAAAGTAGTTTGTTTAGAAAACAAACACCTACATTACCAACACTGTACTATGTGAAATGAGCTAGTTCCATTGTAGGAATAACTTGCTTTCCTACGAAGAAGGTTGAATGCAGCAAGTTCAAACTTTCCAAGTTTGTGTAATCTAACAAGATGTACAAGTTAGTGCATTCGCCTCATTTCTAAAGTAGTTTCTTTAGAAAACAAACATCTTCAGTACCTAACACTGTACTGTTTGAAATAAGGCAATTGGGTTCTAGGAATCAGTTTAATTTCTACAAAGATGGTTGAGTGCAGCAAGTTCAAACTTTCCTTGTTAATGTAATCTAAAAAGATGCACAACTTAGTAGATTGGCCTCATTTCTAAAGTAGTTTGTTTACAAAACAAACATCTTCATTACAGAACAGTGTACTATGTGAAATGAGCTAGTTCGGTTCTAGGAATCACTTGCTTTCCTACGAAGAAGGTTGAGTACAGCAAGTTTCAACTTTCCTTGTTAATGTAATCTAAAAAGATGGCCAAGTTAGCAGAGTCACCTCATTTTCTAAAATAGTTTCTTGAGAAAATTAACATCTTTATTGCCGAACATTGTACAGTGTGAAATAAGCTCATTCGGTTCTAGAATCACTTGCTTTCCTACAAAGAAGGTTGAGTGCAGCAAGTTCAAACATTCCTTGTAATGTAATCTAAATAGATGCACAACTTAGTAGATTGGGCTCATTTCTAAAGTAGTTTCTTTAGAAAAGAAACATCTTCATTGCAGACATTGTACTGTGTGAAATAAGTTAATTCGGTTCTAGGAATCAGTTTAATTTCTCTACGAAGAAGGTTGAGTGCAGCAAGTTCAAACTTTCCTTGTTAATGTAATCTGAAACAAGATGTACAACTTAGTAGATTGGCCTCATTTCTAAAGTAGTTTGTTTTAGAAAACAAACATCTTCATTACGAACACTGTACTATGTGAAATGAGCTACTTCGATACTAGGAATCACTTGCTTTCCTCTGAAGATGGTTGAGTGCAGCAAGTTCAAACATTCCTCGTTTGTGTAATCTAACAAGATGTACCATTTAGTAGATTCAGCTCATTTCTAAAGTAGTTTCTTTAGAAAAACCAACATCTTCAGTACCGAACACTGTACTGTGTGAAATAAGCTAATTCCTTCTAGGAAGCAGTTTAATTTCTACGAAGAAGGTTGAGTGCAGCAAGTTCAAACTTTCCTTGTTAATGTAATCTAAAAAGATGGCCAAGTTAGAAGATTCACCTGAGTTGTAAAGTACTTTGTTGAGAAAACAAACATCTTCATTTGCAACATTGTACTGTGTGAAATAAGCTCATTTGGTTCTAGGAATCAGCTGCTTTCCTACAAAGAATGTTGAGTGCAGCAAGTTCAAACTTTCCTTGTTAAAGTAATCTAAAAATATGCACAACTTAGTAGATTGGCCTCATTTCTAAAGTAGTTTCTTTAGAAAAGGAACATCTTCAGTACCCAACACTGTACTGTGTGAAATAAGTTAATTCTTCTAGGAATCAGTTTCTTTTCTATGAAGATGGTTGAGTGCAGCAAGTTCCAACTTTCTCTTGTTAATGTAATCTAAAAGATGGCCAAGTTAGCAGAGTCACCTCATTTGTAAAGAAGTTTGTTGAGAAAATTAACATCTTTATTGCCGAACATTGTACTGTGTGAAATAAGCTCATTCGGTTCTAGGAATCAGTTGCTTTCCTACAAAGAAGGTTGAGTGCAGCAAGTTCAAACTTTCCTTGTTAATGTAGTCTGAAAAGTTGCACAACTTAGTAGATTGGCCTCATTTCTAAAGTAGTTTGTTTACAAACAAACATCTTCATTACCGAACACTGTACTATGTGAAATGAGCTAGTTCGGTTCTAGGAATCACTTGCTTTCCTACAAGAAGGTTGAGTGCAGCAAGTTCAAACTTTCCTCGTTTGTGTAATCTAACAAGATTTACAAGTTAGTGGATTCAAGTCATTTCTAAAGTGGTTTCTTAATAAAAAAAACACCTTCAGTACTCAACACCGTACTGTGTGAAATAAGTTAATTGGTTCTAGGAATCAGTTTCTTTCCTACAAAGATGGTTGAGTGCACCAAGTTCAAACTTTCCTTGTTAATGTAATCTGAAAAGATGTACAAGTTAGCAGAGTCACCTCATTTGTAAAGTAGTTTGTTGAGAAAATTAACATCTTTATTGCCGAACATTGTACTGTGTGAAATAAGCTCATTCAGTTCTAGGAATCACTTGCTTTCCTACAAAGATGTTTGAGTGTGCAGAGTTCAAACTTTCCTTGTTAATGTAATCTAAAAAGATGCACAACTTAGTAGATTGACTCATTTCTAAAGTTGTTTCTTTAGAAAAGAAACATCTTCATTACGAACACTGTACTGTGTGAAATAAGTGAATTCGCTTCTAGGAATCAGTTTAATTTCCACAAAGAAGGTTGAGTGCAGGAAGTTCAAACTTTCCTAGTTTGTGTAATCTAAAAAGATGTACAAGTTAGAAGATTCGCCTCATTTGTAAAGTAGTTTGTTGAGAAAACAAACATCTTCATTGCCAAACATTGCACTGTGTGAAATAAGCTCATTCGGTTCTAGGAATCAGTTGCTTTCCTACAAAGAAGGGTGAGTGCAGCAATTTCAAACTTTCCTTGTTAATGTAATCTAACAAGATGCACAACTTAGTACATTGGTCTCATTTCAAAAGTAGTTTGTTTACAAAACAAACATCCTCATTGCGAATAGTGTACTGTGTGAAATAAGCTAACTTGGTTCTAGGAATCACTTGCTTTCCTACAAAGAAGGTTGAGTGCAGCAAGTTCAAACTTTTCCTAGTCTGTGTAATCTAAAAGATGTACAAGTTAGTGATTCGCCTCATTTCTAAAGTAGTTTCTTTAGAAAACAAACATCTTCATTACTGAACATTGTACTGTGTGAAAAAAGGTAAATCGGTTCTAGGAATCAGTTTAATTTCTTACAAAGAAGGTTGAGTGCAGGAAGTTCAAACTTTCCTTGTTTGTGTAATCTAAAAAGATGCACAACTTAGTAGATTGGCCTCATTTCTAAAGTAGTTTGTTTAGAAAACAAACATCTTCATTACCGAACACTATACTATGTGAAATAAGCTAAATTCTGTTCTAGGAATCACTTGCTTTCCTACAAAGAAGGTTGAGTGCAGCAAGTTCAAACTTTCCTAGTTTGTGTAATCTAACAAGATGTACAAGTTAGTAGATTCACGTCATTTCTAAAGTGGTTTCTTTAGAAAACAAACATCTTCAGTACTGAACACTGTACTGTGTGAAATAAGCTAATTCGGTTCTAGGAATCAGTTTCCTTTCCTACAAAGAAGGTTGAGTGCAGCAAGTTCAAACTTTCCTTGTTAATGTAATCTAAAAAGATGACCAAGTTAGTAGATTCACCTCATTTCTAAAGTAGTTTTTTAGAAAACAAACATCTTCATTGCCTAACATTGTACTGTGTGAAATTTGCTAGTTCGGTTTTAGGAATCACTTGCTTTCCTACAAAGAAGGTTGAGTGCAGCAAGTTCAAACTTTCCTTGTTTGTGTAATCTAAAAAGATGCACAACTTAGTAGATTGGCCCCATTTCTAAAGTAGTTTCTTTAGAAAACAAACATCTTCAGTGCCAACACTGTACTGTGTGAAATAAGCTAATTCGCTTCTAGGAATCAGTTTAATTTCTACAAAGAAGGTTGAGTGCAGCAAGTTCAAACTTTCCTTGTTTGTGTAATCTAACAAGATGGCCAAGTTAGTAAGTTCGCCTCATTTGTAAAGTACTTTGTTGTGAAAACAAACATCTTCATTGCGAACATTGTACTGTGTGAAATAAGCTCATTCGGTTCTAGGAATCAGTTGCTTTCCTACAAAGAAGGTTGAGTGCAGCAAGTTCAAACTTTCCTAGTTTGTGTAATCTAACAAGATGTACAAGTTAGTGGATTCGCCTCATTTCTAAAGTACTTTCTTTAGAAAACAAACATCTTCAGTGCCAACACTGTACTGTGTGAAATAAGTTAATTTGCTTCTAGGAATCAGTTTTAATTTCCTACAAAGAAGGTTGAGTGCAGCAAGTTGAAACTTTCCTAGTTTCTGTAATCTAACAAGATGTACAAGTTAGTAGATTCACCTCATTTATAAAGTAGATTCCTTTAGAAAAGAAACATCTTCAGTACCGAACACTTGTACTGTGTGAAATAAGCTATTTGGTTCTAGGAATCAGTTTAATTTCTACAAAGAAGGTTGAGTGCAGCAAGTTCAAACTTTCCTTGTTAATGTAATCTAAAAAGATGCACAATTTAGTAGATTGGCCTCATTTCTAAAGTAGTTTCTGAGAAAAAGAAACATCTTCAATACCGAACACACTGTACTGTGTGAAATAAGTTAATTCACTTCTAGGAATCAGTTGCTTTCTACAAAGATGGTTGAGTGCAGCAAGTTCAAACTTTCCTTGTTAATGAAATCTAAAAAGATGCACAACTTAGTAGATTAGCCTCATTTCTAGTAGTTTCTTTAGAAAAGAAACATCTTCAGTACCGAACACTGTAGTGTGTGAAATAAGTTAATTCGGTTCTAGGAATCAGTTTCCTTCTGAAGATGGTTGAGTTTAGCAAGTTCAAACTTTCCTTGTTAATGTTGTTGGGCCCTGCCTGGTGTGAAGCCAAGTGGTTAGCCCAGCCAATCTTGGCCTATTCGGTAAGGCCTAGTCGAGCCTGAGTTCCTGCCGTTGACTCAGCACCTAAGCTGAAACTGCCTCCACCCAGCTGCTGCTGACGTGATGAAATACTGTTGGCCCTTACACCTTTCTCTCATCCCCTCTTCCCACCCCCTTCCTCAAAGTATATTGGCCCTTATACCTTTCTCTCATCCCCTCTTCCCACCCCTTCCTCAAAGTATATTGGCCCTTATACCTTTCTCTCATCCCATCTTCCTGCCCCCTTCCTCAAAAGCACATAAATATTTCCCCTGACAATAAACGCGAAGTTTCTCCTCAAGTATCTCCGTGACTCAATGTGGTTTTCTTTTCCCGGTGTTTTAGTGGGGGTTTGAGTCGCCGACACCTGTCTTCTCGCAGCCTCAAGAGAAATGGCTGGCCCGGCTCTCTCTCTTTTGCTCTACCTGCCAGTGGTGAGGGGAAAGCCCCGGCATTTTGGCGCCCAACGTGGGGCACAACAACCACTGCCCCATGTGAGGACGTATGAGATTCAAAACGGACTACGGACTGCTGGCGTGACGAAGGAAATATTCAAAATTAAGCTGACGAACTAATCGGACTGCTGACGGTGTATCCTCATAAGTTATGAGGTAATCTTCATATTTAATATTCTAACCTTTACTTCTATAATCTGTGCTTACTTCAACTTCCTTTCTCTTCCCATTTCCGGTTTGCCGCCATTTCTAAACGAGGTACATTCATGGCGGACACACCACATGGACAGACCTAAAGGAGACTTTAAATGTTTTGCCTCCTCATTTAAATAAAGACTCCGTCCCAAACTTCAACATCTCTTGTTCTTTTCTCTTTCCTCTCATTTTTGGGTTTCCAACAGACCGCTTCTGCAGTGCCGCCATTTTTGTCCTGCCCCATTTGAATGGGGCGCCATCTTAGAAACACCACGTGGCAGACCTAAAAACAAAACTCACCACATGGGTAGAGACTCACCACGTGGACAAACCTAAAAAGAAACTCACCACGTTTTTAGACCTAAAAAAAAACTCACCACGTGGACAAACCTAGAGGAGGCTCACCACATGGGCAAACCTGGAGAACTCTCAAAATGTCCTGCCCCTCATTGGAGTGGGGCGCCATCTGGGAAAAATTCTACAACATGATTAGCTATTTTTTGGGACTTTATGCTTATGTTGTACTCATATATATTACTATTGCCTACTCCTCCTTACAGTGTGGCTCTTGGGACAAAACTTTTGTTTTAGCCCCATGGATTAATTCAGTCCTCCTTGCCTTAATTGCCAACCTTAAAGGCTCTTCCAGGAAAAAGTTCATTTTTGCCCTTAAAAACTGTAAGAAAAACTAAAACTAACTTTTAAAATCTCCTTTCTCCAAGGTCGCCACCTGCCGCCCGCCCCGGCAGCTATCTTTCAGCTCTTTTCAGCCCCTAACTACTGCCTAAGGCAAATGTGCTCAAACCCCTGATGGAGGACAGCTCCTCCATGTAGCTTTCTATGAATGTAAACTGTGATCAAATACAAACCGAGGTTAACTTTCCTCACGGGCGTAAAACACAAGTCACTGGTCCACAAAACAAAACTTGGCAGAGGGACAACAGCCAGGCTCCTCCGACATCCCTGAGGGAGCGGGCCGACCGAGTGGGATGGTCCTAGCGGCAGCTCCAGCCCGGGCCCAAGCACTGCGCCAAGCCTCACTGGCTGCGCCTGCCCGCACCTCCAGGTGTCACTTTTGGTCACTTTTGTCAAAAAAATAAATAAAGGCCAACAAACAACAAAGAGGCAGATGGGCGGACTCCTAACTTGCTTTAAAAATATCTTAGAACAGGCGGGCAATCCACCATGAGGCCATGAGACAAGAGCCGCTGCCGTCCCCGCCCCTTTGCCTCTAGACGCTGCCTCTATGCTCTTAACTAAGTGTCCCACAGGGGCCCAAAGTATTTACTTTTAAAAATTAAAAAAAAAGCTGGAGACATTCATATTGCCCTGCTAGAGGTAAAAATCCTATTTTTCAAGTCTATATGGCTATATCCTACACACCATTGTCCCACCCTTCGCTGCCTTCCCATTAACATAAAGATAAAGAGATGGCTTAATTGTTAAACATTTGCCTGTAGAGCCTAAGGACCCTGATTCTGAGGCTCAATTCTCCAGTACCCATGTAAACAGTGGCTGGAGGCCTGGCACGCCCATTTTTCTCTCTCTCTCTCTCTGCCCCTAACTCAATTCATAAAATATAAGACCAACCCAACTAACTCAATTGGTAATACAATGTTAGCCTGGGATTAAAGTTTTCCTGACAACTCTGCCCAACTGGAGGGACAAAATTAAAAAAAAAAAAAGACTATCAGTCTCTGGTTACTACAAAAATTTAATGACGGCTAATGGTGGTTAAATTTAAATTGTTTTCTCTCTCCTTACTATGCCTTATACCAAGTATTATTGTTACTGTTATTATAAATCTATTAAAAGCCAGGGACAAAATGTAATAATTTAAATATATGTCCCCAATATATTCAATATTTTATTAACTTATAGTTTACATCTACAATCACCTTACTAAAGACAATGTCACTGGGGCCAATTTTAAGGTGTAATAATGGTTTAAAATTCCATTATAAAAATATACAAAATGTACCTAACAAAAATTCCTAAAGCTTACTGTGACTTAACTACAATAATTTTACTATATGTACTATATATCTAATTAATTTCTTTTTCTCTCTCTTTCATGGCTCTACAAAGACAGGCCAACGTCTGCCAATATGGAACTTCCCTAGATCTATAAGTTTCAACATCATAAAAAACTGCTAACTGTCAGCCCTGGATTAACCTTAACAATACATGTCTCATATCTTTTCTTCCTTGATTAACCATCCTAATGTTTTATTATTATTTTAGGTCATTCCAACCCATCTGATCTCCAAGATGCCTTGCCATTTACAGGTGTCTCCAAAAAGATTCAAACTGCCTCTCCCTTCAAGATTTTGGGCTCCAGGTTATTCCTTGATACTGTCTCTCCTGTCAAACCCCAACTCCATATTCAAAAATTCTATACTTTGCCTCAACTCCAAAAAGGTGCTGGGAGAAATTAATTGGATGAGGCCCTGGCTACCCATAACTACTGAGGAACTGTCCCTTTATTTGACCTCTTAAAGGGTCTTACTCTTTCCTCTCAGATAACCTTGCCCTCGTCATGAACAAATTCTACATAAGGTACAACGGACCATTGATGCTGCTGTCCTAAAGAGGTTTGATCCTAACTTACCTATCTCCCTCTGTATTTTCTCTGAAAACATTATGCACTGCGCTGTTGGCCCAGGAAGGAGAACCCATCCAATGGATTCACCTCTCCCTTGGTGGAGTCCCCAGAGTTTACTCTATAACTAACCAGATTACAGACTGCATTATAAAGGGCAGGGACACCTCTGTCCGATTGTTTGGCATGGAGCCTCATGTCATTGTCACCCCCTTTAAGGTAACAGACTTCACTTGGCTTCAGAGAAATAACAACAGGGTTGCTATTGCCCCTCGAGGGTTTCTGGGTATAATTGATTGTCACTATGGTCCTTATAAATGGATGAGCTCCTTCTCTAGGTTGGAATGGAGACCCCCAGACTTTTTTTATCTAAACCCAACCCTGATTTTCTTACCGTATTCACTGATGGGGGCGCTTGGGAGCTTCCCTAGTTGTTTACCCTCCCTAAGGAGGGGAGAAAAAGTCTATACCCATAAAGTCTATCTCCCATGAGGTCACAGGATCAGCACATGCTGGGAAAAAACTAAACATACTATTAGCCATATACTTCAATGCTTTGCCACCCTTGGATTACCAGATCAAATCAAAACCGATAATGGTCCCTGCTGTGTAAACAAAACTTTTTTTTTTTTTTTTCGTTTTTTTGGTAGGGTTTCACTCTGGTCCAGGCTGACCTGGAACTAACTATGTAGTCTCAGGGTGGCCTCGAACTCTCTGCAATCCTCCTATCTCTGCCTCCCAAGTGCTGGGAGGCATCCCCATGCCCGGCTAAACAAAACTTTTATAGATTTCCTCCAAACCTGGAAAATCTCACTTTCCACAGGCATCCCAATAACCATCCAGGCCATCGTGAAAAGATATCATCAAACTCTCAAATCTCAATTACAAAAACAAAAGGGGGAATCTCTACCCCCACATGACCAACTAAAAAAAGGCATTATTAACCCTAAATATTTTAAATTTTTCTAAAGAAGATAGACACTTGTCCCCTTTTCAAAAACATTGGACCTCAGCTGTCACCTACAGCTCCATCTGGGTCAAATGGAGGGACCCATTAACTGGGGCCTGGAGGGGACCAGACACCCTCCTCACAGCAGGGAGAGGATTTGGATGTGTCTTTCCTCAAGAGGAAAAAAGACCTATTTGGGTTCCGGCAAGAGACTTAAAAATATTTACCCCAACAAGGGGATGATAATAATCAATTTTCCAGGGAGTATCACACCCCTGAGAACTATGCCTCTGTTTCTTCCCCAGGAACAACTGAAGGTGTGTATGCTACTAGACCTGAATGAACCCAGAAAAGCTCCAGAAAGATTTACAGAAGAGGAGTCGGGACTCCTAAGACAACCTGCTGTAGACGAACTTACATGGCTTTTTATCCCACCTTCTCCCTCCCCTTGGACCCCTCCTTCTTCTTCGGGTAAGTTCTCAGACAGGCTGAGACAACCTAAGACAGGGCGTGGAGTGGTCAACGGGCTAGAGGCATAGTGCCCAGAGACGGGTAAGGTTCCCAGAGGGGAACAACCTAGGACAGGGACTATGCCATTCACCGTTCTTACAAAAACAAAAGGGGGAGATGTTGGGCCCTGCCTGGTGTGAAGCCAAGTGGTTAGCCCAGCCAATCTTGGCCTACTCCCGGTAAGGCCTAGTCGAGCCTGAGTACATGCCCTTGACTCAGCAACTAAGCTGAAACTGCCTCCACCCAGCTGCTGAAGACGTGATGAAATACTGTTGGCCCTTACACCTTTCTCTCATCCCCTCTTCCCACCACCTTCCTCAAAGTATATTGGACCTTATACCTTTCTCTCATCCCCTCTTCCCACCCCCTTCCTCAAAGTATATTGGCCCTTATACCTTTCTCTCATCCCCTCTTCCCGCCCCCTTCCTCAAAGCACATAAATATCTCTCCCCCCTGACAATTAACGACGAGTTTCGCCTTAGACGTATCTCCGCGACTCAATGTAGTTTTTCTCCCCGGTGTTTTAGTGGGGGGAGGGGTTTGAGTCGCCGACACCCGCCTTCTCGCTCAGCCTCAAGAGAAACGGCTGGCCCGGATCTCTCTCTTTTGCTCTACCTGCCGGTGGTGAGGGAAAAAAGCCCCGACAAATGTAATCTGAAAAGATGTCCAAGTTAGTAGATTCGCCTCATTTCTAACGTAGTTCCTTTACAAAACAAACCTAAATGGCCAAACTTTGTACTGTGTGAAATGAGCTAATTCGGTTCTCGGAATCAGTTTACTTTCTACGAAGATGGTTGAGTTTAGCAAGTTCAAACTTTCCTTGTTAATGTGCTCTAAAAAGATGTCCAAGTTAGTAGATTTGCCTCATTGGTAAAGTAGTTTGTTGAGAAAACAAACGTCTTCATTGCCAAACATTGTACTGTGTGTAAAAAGCTAATTCGGTTCTAGAATTCAGCTGCTTTCCTACAAAGAAGGTTAAGTGCAGCCAGTTGAAACTTTCCTTGTTAATGTAATCTAAAAAGATGCACAACGTAGTAGATTGGCCTCATTTCTAAAGTAGTTTCTTGAGAAAAGTAACATCTTCAGTACCGAACACTGTACTGTGTGAAATAAGTTAATTCTCTTCTAAGAATCAGTTTAATTTCTAGGAAGAAGGTTCAGTGCAGCAAGTTCAAACTTTCCTAGTTTGTGTAATCTAACAAGTTGTACAAGTTAGTGCATTCGCCTCATTTCTAAAGTAGTACTTTAGAAAAGAAACATCTTCAGTACCGAACACTGTACTGTGTGAAATAAGGTAATTCGGTTCTAGGAATCAGTTTAATTTCAACAAAGATGGTTGAGGGCAGCAAGTTCAAACTTTCCTTGTTAATGTAATCTAAAAAGATGCACAACTTAGAAGATTGGCCTCATTTCTAAAGTAGTTTGTTTACAAAACAAACATCTTCATTACCGAACCCTATACTATGTGAAATGAGCTAGTTCAGTTCCAGGAATCACTTGCTTTCCTACGAAGAAGGTTGAGTGCAGCGAGTTCAAACTTTCCTCGTTTATGTAATCTAACAAGATGTACAAGTTAGTGGATTCGCGTCGTTTCTAAAGTGGTTTCTTTAGAAAACAAACATCTTCAGTACTGAACACTGTACTGTGTGAAATAAGTTAATTAGGTTCTAGGAATCGGTTTCTTTTCTACGAAGATGGTTGAGTGCAGCAAGTTCAAACTTTTCTTGTTAATGTAATCTAAAAAGATGGCCAAGTTAGCAGAGTCACCTCATTTGCTAAGTAGTTTGTTGAGAAAATTAACATCTTTATTGCCAAACATTGTACTGTGTGAAATAAGCTCATTCGGTTCTAGGAATCACTTGCTTTCCTACAAAGAAGGTTGAGTGCAGCAAGTTCAAACTTTCTTTGTTAATGTAATCTAAAAAGATGCACAACTTATTAGACTGGCCTCATTTCTAAAGTAGTTTCTTTAGAAAAGAAACATCTTCAGTACCAAACACTGTACTTTGTGAAATAAGTGAATTCGCTTCTAGGAAGCAGTTTAATTTCTACGAAGAAGGTTGAGTGCAGCAAGTTCAAACTTTCCTTGTTAATGTAATCTCAAAAGATGGCCAAGTTAGAAGATTCGCCTAATTTGTAAAGTTCTTTGTTGAGGAAACAAACATCTTCATTGCCGAACATTGTACTGTGTGAAATAAGCTCATTCGGTTCTAGGAATCAGTTGTTTTCCTACAAAGAAGGTTGAGTGCAGCAAGTTCAAAGTTTCCTTGTTAATGTAATCTGAAAAGTTGCACAACGTAGTATATTGGCCTCATTTCTAAAGTAGTTTGTTTAGAAAACAAACATCTTCATTACCGAACACTATAGTATGTGAAATGAGCTAGTTCGGTTCTAGGAATCACTTGCTTTCCTATGAAGAAGGTTGAGTGCAGCAAGTTCAAACTGTCCTCGTTTGTGTAACATAACAAGATTTACAAGTTAGTGGATTAGCATCGTTTCTAAAGTGCTTTCCTTATAAAACAAACATCTTCCGTAGTGAACACTATAGTGTGTGAAATAAGTTAATTCGGTTCTAGGAATCAGGTTCCTTTCTACGAAGATGGTTGAGTGCAGCAAGTTCAAACTTTCCTTGTTAATGTAATCTAAAAAGATGCACAACTTAGAAGATTGGCCTCATTTCTAAAGTAGTTTGTTTACAAAACAAACATCTTCATTACCGAACCTTATACTATGTGAAATGAGCTAGTTCAGTTCTAGGAATCACTTGCTTTCCTACGAAGAAGGTTGAGTGCAGCGAGTTCAAACTTTCCTCGTTTATGTAATCTAACAAGATGTACAAGTTAGTGGATTCGCGTCGTTTCTAAAGTGGTTTCTTTAGAAAACAAACATCTTCAGTACTGAACACTGTACTGTGTGAAATAAGTTAATTCGGTTCTAGGAAACAGTTTCTTTTCTACGAAGATTGTTGAGTGCAGCAAGTTCAAACTTTTCTTGTTAATGTAATCTAAAAAGATGGCCAAGTTAGCAGAGTCACCTCATTTGCTAAGTAGTTTGTTGAGAAAATTAACATCTTTATTGCCAAACATTATACTGTGTGAAATAAGCTCATTCGGTTCTAGGAATCACTTGCTTTCCTACAAAGAAGGTTGCCTGCAGCAAGTTCAAACTTTCTTTGTTAATGTAATCTAAAAAGATGCACAACTTATTAGACTGGCCTCATTTCTAAAGTAGTTTCTTTAGAAAAGAAACATCTTCAGTACCAAACACTGTACTTTGTGAAATAAGTGAATTCGCTTCTAGGAAGCAGTTTAATTTCTACGAAGAAGGTTGAGTGCAGCAAGTTCAAACTTTCCTTGTTAATGTAATCTCAAAAGATGGCCAAGTTAGAAGATTCGCCTAATTTGTAAAGTTCTTTGTTGAGGAAACAAACATCT
>JAEOAD010002198.1:0-47623 GCA_036365145.1 Orientallactaga sibirica | reverse complement strand
TGGACCCTGAGCATTGGAAGGTAGGTTTGAGATGTTTCAGTGCTGAGCACTCCTCTGTCCCTTCTTCTCAGCACCATGGCGCCTTCTGAGTCATCCCAAAGTTGCCACCATCTGAAAAAAGAAAGCTTCTCTAAACAAAAGTAAGAGTTGCATTAATATATGGGTGTGGACATTAAGAGAAGTGTTTACTGGACAGTTTGGTGAGCATAGTATATACATTTAGTGAGAAACCAGCAGACATTACCTTTAGGGCTCATGACCTTCCCTGTTGTAGGTTTTCAGTATCAGGGATGTATTCCCTCCCATGGAGCGGGCCTTCAGTCCAATTAGAGAGCGGTTGGTATCCCCCATAACAGACATGCCACTATTGCACCCATTTGCTCATTTGGCCTGGCTGGCCAAATTTAACGCTTGCAGAGTTCACTGTTGAGTATCTTCACTGGTGATTTCTCTCTCCCATTGAACTGCATGCAGTGCAGCTTTTTCCAACTTTCTGTCAGCTGGTCCACATGGAAGAGGCTTTCAGCTCAGCTCCAGCAGGATTTCTAAGTGACCTTGCAGCCCAAGTAGGTGGAGTCTTCAGCAATAGGGTCTTACCATCTATTCCTGCTGGGAAACCAAGGGCCTCAGCAATGGCCTATAATGTTTTGGGAATATCTATGACCTCCCTTGCCAACAACTCACTGAAAGGTATCCCATCTCTGGCATTGAAAATTTTCTAGTAACAATCTATGGCTTTTGACTGTTCCATTGTCCAGAGAAGTAGGTTTCCATATGACTTGTTTATATTCTCTTAGATTTTGATTAGCTCTCCCTCCACCTTTCCTTTACTCAATCTTGTTCCCTGACCTCACTTAGGCCTTTTCACCCCATTACTCTGTTCTTCTACTTACATATATACAATACCATCCTATTAAGTACCCCCTCCCTCCCTTTCTAGCTTGCTGGCTTCTGCTACTGAGTTTTATTTTAACTCACATAGAAGTCCAATAATTTGTAGCTAGGATCCACATATGAGAGAGAACATGTTAGGCTTTCTGGGAGTGGGTTACCTCACTAAGTATAATCCTTTCCAGATCCATCCATTTTCCAGCAAATTTCATAACTTCATTTTTTTTTTTACTGCTGAGTAGAACTCCATTGTGTAAATGTGCCACATCATTATCCACTCATCAGTTGAGGGACATCTAGGCTGGTTCCATTTCCTAGCTATTGTGAATACAGTGGCAATAAACATGGTCGAGCAAGTATCTCTAAGGTAGTGATATGGGTCCTTAGGATCTATGCCTAGGAGTAGTATAGCTGGGCCAATGGTAGATCTATATTTAGCTCTCTCAGGAACCTCCACACTGATTTCCATAATGGCTAGACCAGATTGCATTCTCATGAACAGTGTAGAAGGGTTCCTCTTTTTCTGCATTGTCACCAGCATTTATAGTCATTTGTTTTCATGATGGAAGTAGACTCATTTATAGTATATGTTTGAATTTCATAACTTCAATCATGTCTTGGATTTCACTTTAGAGCTACATGTTATTGTTTGGGAAAACTCAAATTCACTATTCTGAAACTTTAGAGGAAATGATTTTAGTTCCTCCTTACTATAACACATAGTAAGTTGGCCTTTTCCTTGGGCAAATTCATTCATGTAAACTCAGCAAATGCCTGTGAATTTGAAGAGTTTCTCAGATTGGAAATAGGTGGAACCACTTTGAACTTCATGGATTTGTTGTGTCTAAGAAGAAACATTAGTTCTTAAGTTAATTTCATTTCAGGTGTAATTTGCTAAGGTAAGTAACTTGTAGATTGCAGAACACCCTAAGAGACTTTAATGAAATGGAAGAAGACTCAACTGTAATATATGTTTGAATTCCCTTTTTTTCATCATGTATTAGAGTTCACTTTAGAGATACTTATTGGTTGAGAAAACACCATTCCTATATTCTGAAACTTTAAAGAAAAATTTGGTCATTCATCCTTCACTTAGCACAATGTAATCATGCTTTTTAGTTGGAAATATTCATTTATGTGAACTGACCAAAAGTGTACGATATCACAGAGTTTCTTTCACAGACTGGACATAGATGTAACAACTTGAACTTAATTGATATCTGCTATCTAGTGTGATATGTTAGTTCTTAGGTTCATTTCATTTCAGTTGTAATTTGCTAATTTAAGTAACACCTTGATTGCAGAACTCCATAATCCTTGGAATAAGTTTTTTTCTCCAATTCATGGTAAACCTCTCCAAGACAAGGACATGGAAAAGCACTTAATTGAGACATAAGTCTGAAATAAATAGGTTCCATCATGTATTTGAGTTCACTTTACCCTTATTGTTTGAGAAAACTCCATTCCAATATCCTGAAACTTTAGAGAAAATGATTGTCGTTCATCCCTAATACAACACTCCAAGCAGGCCTTTGGATTAGAAATATTTACTCATGTAAATTGTGCAAGTGTCATGACTTGGTTGAGTTTCTTTCATAGATTCTGACATGGAGTGTAACCAATTTGAACTTCATTGTTTTGTACAATGTAAGCCAATGTATTAGTGTATAAGTCATTTCTTTTCTGTTGCAATATGCTGTGTTAAGTAACATCTTGATTGCAGAACACCATAGGATTTGAAGTAAGTAATATAAGTTTGTTTTGATGCATCTTAACAGTCTTTGAGTCTTTGACATGGAAGTTTTTATTTTTAATTAATTAATTAGTTAATTTTATTTTAATTTTTTGTTTTTTCTTTTCTTTTTTCTTTGTTATTTATTTATTTTTATTGACAACTTCTTTAATTGTAGACAATATCCCATAAGTAATTCCATCCAAAATCAAGTGAAACTTCACTCAATAAATCCAACAAAATTGCCCTCTCAATCAGCCTCTCTTTTCAGTCATGATCTTTTCCTCCTATTATGATGGTCTTGTGTAGGTAGTGTCAGGCACTGTGAGGTCATGGATATCAGGGCATTTTGTGTCTGGAGGAGCACGTTGTAAGGTGTCCTACTCTTCCTTTGGCTCTTAAATTCTTTCTGCCCCTCTTCCACAATGGACCCTGATTGGAAGGTAGGTTTGAGATGTTTCAGTGCTGAGCACTCCTCTGTCCTTCTTCTCAGCACCATGGCGCCTTCTGAGTCATCCCAAAGTTGCCACCATCTGAAAAAAAAAAAAGCTTCTCTAAACAAAAGTAAGAGTTGCATTAATATTGGGTGTGGACATTAAGAGAAGTGCTTACTGACAGTTTGGGAGTTGGGTATATACATTTAGTGAGAAACCAGCAGACTCACCTTTATTCAGGAAGTGCACATGGGTTTTGAGGGGCTTGGCTGGCTCATCCTTGTATTCCCTCCCATGGTCCCCCTTTGGTGACCAATGACAGCCTGTCTCTGGACAGGACTTCCCTGTTGTATCTTGTAGTAGGCTTTGCTCATTTGCATGGGACTGTAAATGTTGTCAGTTCACTGTTAAGCCTTCACTGGTGATTTCTCTCTCCCATTGAACTGCATGCAGTGTAGCTTTTTTCTTTCTGTCAGCTGGTCCACATGGAAGAGGCTTTCAGCTCAGCTCCAGCAGGATTTCTAAGTGACCTTGCAGCCCAAGTAGGTGGAGTCTTCAGCAATAGGGTCTTACCATCTATTCCTGCTGGGAAACCAAGGGCCTCAGCAATGGCCTATAATGTTTTGGGAATATCTATGACCTCCTTTGCCAACAACTCACTGAAAAGGTATCCCATCTCTGGCATTGAAAATTTTCTAGTAACAATCTATGGCTTTTGACTGTTCCATTGTCCAGAGAAGTAGGTTTCCATATGACTTGTTTATATTCTCTTAGATTTTGATTAGCTCTCCTCCACCTTTCCTTTACTCAATCTTGTTTCCTGACCTCACTTAGGCCTTTTCACCCCATTACTGGGCTTCTACTTACATATATACAAAACCCATCCTATTAAGTATGGCCTCCTCCCTTTTTAGCTTGAGGCTCTGGCTTGCAGCTCTCCCTCCACCTTTCCTTTACAATCTTGTTCCCTGACCTCTGACCTTACATATATACAATACCATCCTATTAAGTACCCCCTCCTAGCTTGCTGGCTTCTGCTACTGAGTTTTATTTTAACTCACATAGAAGTCCAATAATTTGTAGCTAGGATCCACATATGAGAGAGAACATGTTAGGCTTTCTGGGAGTGGGTTACCTCACTAAGTATAATCCTTTCCAGATCCATCCATTTTCCAGCAAATTTCATAACTTCATTTTTTTTTTACTGCTGAGTAGAACTCCATTGTGTAAATGTGCCACATCATTATCCACTCATCAGTTGAGGGACATCTAGGCTGGTTCCATTTCCTAGCTATTGTGAATACAGTGGCAATAAATATGGTCGAGCAAGTATCTCTAAGGGGGAGTGATATGGGTCCTTAGGATCTATGCCTAGGAGTAGTATAGCTGGGCCAATGGTAGATCTATATTTAGCTCTCTCAGGAACCTCCACACTGATTTCCATAATGGCTAGACCAGATTGCATTCTCATGAACAGTTTAGAATCATTCCTCTTTTTCATTGTCACCAGCATTTATAGTCATTTGTTTTCATGATGGAAGTAGACTCATTTATAGTATATGTTTGAATTTCATAACTTGTCTTTTTCTAGAAGGGTTCCTCTTTTTCTGCATTGTCACCAGCATTTATAGTCATTTGTTTTCATGATGCATAGACTCATTTATAGTATATGAAATAACTTCAATCATGTCTTGGATTTCATTTAGAGCAGTTCCTGTTTTAAAACTCAAATTCACTTTCTGATAATTAGAAATGATTTTAGTTCCTCCTTACTATAACACATAGTAAGATGGCCTTGTCCTTGGGCAAATTTTCATGTAAATCAGCAAATGCCTGTAATTTGAAGAGTTTCTCAGATTGGAAATAGGTGGAACCACTTTGAACTTCATGGATTTGTTGTGTCTAAGAAGAAACATTAGTTCTTAAGTTAATTTCATTTCAGGTGTAATTTGCTAAGGTAAGTAACTTGTAGATTGCAGAACACCCTAAGAGACTTTGAAATGGAAGAGGTCTCAATTGTAATATGTGTTTGAATTAGCTACTTTACATCAGGTATTTGAATTCACTTTAGAGATACTTGTTATTGGTTGAGAAAACACCATTCCATATTGAAACTTTACTGAAACTTTCTGGGACATAGAAAACGTAAGCCATTTTGAAATGATAAAGATTTAAACTGTAAATGTGTATGACATTGACTGAGTTTCTTTCATCAGGCCCTAGAGAATTAACAGGGAAACTGAACTTGAACACCATTGATATCTGAAACTTTACAGAACTGAGCAAACAGCCACAAAGCCAAGCAGGTCCCAAAAGGAAATATTCATTTGGCTAAAGCTGAAATGTGTATGACATTGGTGAGTTTCTTTCACAGATTGCATGTAGATGAAACAACTTGAACATCATTGATATCTGCTAACATGATTCCCCCTCAAACAGCCACCTTAGCCATGGTCCCAAAAGCAAGTTCCTTCTGTACTAGCTAAACACACCCAGGCCAGTAGGCTAGTGTTCCCCTGGCCTAGTTTTCCTCCACCACGGAGCTCCACAAGCAAGCTCCATAACCCTGCCACCCCACCCAATCTCCGCACTGGTGGGGAACCCCCACCCACTGGGTCTCTGTGTTGCCCCATCCCTCACCCTCCCCACAGATGCAGAACCCCACTCCACCAGGTCCCAGCTCTGCTGGGCCCCCACTCTACACCAGTGGGAAACCTCACCCACTGGGTCCCCATTGCCTGCTCCCCTGTGCCAGTTGCCTCACCTGAGTCCACCCCCCATGCTGGCGGGAACTTCACTCTGGATCTGCACACTCCTGAACAAAGAACCCCTCAGTTCACCTGAATGCACACCTAACTCAAGACCAAAGAACAAGCCCCTTCATCTGACCTTTAGACCCTCACCAGACCCTCATGGGCTCCTGCTCTCTGACCAGGAAGACCCCACTGCCATTAGAAGCCTAATCAAAATAAACATAAAAGGGAATAATCACTGAAGAACACGTCAAGTTAAACTACAGCTCCCTGCTACAATTAACAGAATCCTTCACTGTGATGGGCAGACCACAGGGCATAAGAAATAACATGAAAAATCAAGTGCAAGTAAATCCAACAAAATTGCCCAGTCCCACAGTGGATTTTCCTAACCAAAACATAGAAGACATAATAGGATCAGAACCCCAAAATGAAGACATAATCAATGCAACCCTAGCCAAGAAAATAGAAGAACTTGCAGAAAATAGACAAAGGGCCAATAATTGTATGAATGCTGTTCTCATAAGATTAGACCTAATAGAAAAGAGCCAGGAAGGGCTCCAAAAACAGTTAAATGAAAGCCGAGTTGGGGTGAGCAGCGCAGAGTCACGACACAGACTCCGGGAGTTGGGTGAAAGCAGAAGCGAGACTCCGCAAACTCATTTATTCAGGAAGTGCACATGGGTTTTGAGGGGCTTGGCTGGCTAATCCTTGTATGGGGTGGTCCCCTTTTGGTGACCAATGACAGCCTGTCTCTGGATAGGACATCTTGTAGTAGGCTTCTCGTGAGCATGGGACTGTAACTGTTGTCACACCAAGCCTGCACAGAATGCCATTTTCACAGAAGCCACTTCCTGTTTTCTTCTACCATGTGGTCTGGATAGGACCAGGCCTATATTGTGCCATACATATCCTCCTTTTTGTTTTTATTATTGGCAACCCTGAGAGGTATGGTTTTTTGCCAAGCCATTGTTGAACCCAGGCCCCAAGGGATCATCATACATTTTGGTGCCTGTCTTAGGTTGTCCCATCTCATGGAGTTTTACCCGTCATTGGCTACTCACCACCTTGGTGAGAAAACCTGAGGGGGATGGCCTGGTATGGTTTTTGGAAGCCATTGTTGAACCCAGGCCCCAAGGGATCATCACATGTGATGGTGCCTGTCTTAGGTTGCCCCATCTCATGGAATCTTACCCATCATGGGCTATACGCCATTCTGGTGAGAAAACCCGAGGGGTATGGCCTGGTATGGCTTTTAGCATGAGGTCTGGCTAGGGGCTAGACCTGTATTGTACCATACATATGAGGCTGTTGCCTATGAGGCATGGAATGGCCAAGTGGGCGTGGCTCTGTGGCATGTGAACAGTCCCAGCAAGCGAGAATCAACTAAAGAGCCTGAAGAGGACTGGAGTAGGACAAGTTGCTGGGTGAGTTCACCCTAGCGTCATAGTCAGTAGCATTGAGTGTCCTTAATGGTAGCAGCTCAATGTAATCAAGGTAGTTGCAAAGGAATTTATGGCTGGTTGGAGGATAGCATTACCATAAAAGGCAAAGGTATGGCTAAGGGGAAGTGTGTGCTTGAAGGGGGAGAAATACAGTGAAATAGAGTGGCTAAGATAAAGCCTAGCAAAAGTGTGGGAATATAGGCCCACTGCACCAAACAAGTATGGCCTAAGTTTAAAGTCCCGTGTGCAGCCTGAGGGGTTTGGCATCATCCTCTTCATCAAGGCCGGTCACCGAGTCAGTGGCAGGAATCCAAACTGGGATCTGTGAAGTTTCTGGAAAGACACAAGCATACCCTCAGCCCTGCGTTAAAACTTTTGTTTTATAATTAGTTCCTTTAGGGTCCAGTTAGTTCTCTCCAAGATGGCTTGTCCTTGTGGGTTGTAGGGGATCCCAAGGGAGTATTTTATTCCCCAAGATTACATGAAGGATGTGAATTGGGCAGACATAGGATATCTTTGGTAGCTACGATCCATTTATGGAGATCCTCATTACGCATGGCAGCAATAGCATTACACACTGCTGTGGATGCTCCTTCCCATGCCAGTTGCTTAACTAAAGCATCCCTGGCAGGGCCAGGAGGAGGGCTTTGGTCCACGGACTCTGTCACATGAGAGAGGAAATCTGTGAAGCCCCCGAATGGGCCCTGGACCAGGTTACGAAAATAAGTATCCGGCCTCTGTGGGAGGCAGGCCTTAAGCCCTTGAAGGGATAAAGATTTTATTTGGTCAAAGGAGACATGCCCACTGTGGCTTGCTGTCGCATCTGGCCCTACATTAACAGGGAAGGCGGCGAAGGGGCGTGTCAGGGAACCTGCAGTCGCCTGGGTGTGTCCAGGACTGAGCAGGGGGGAGGTCCTTGCAAGGGTAATGAGGGGCAGGGGTGGTTGTGAGTGTGGCTGTAGCTGGAGGGGGTTGGGGTGGTGGTCTATTGTCATTTAAAAGTTTGACTTCCTCCTCATCTGAGTTACCGTAAGAGGGGGCTGGGAGGAACGAACTTTGAAGAGCCAGTTTAGGATCCTCCTTATAACGTTCGTTATGGGCAGAAATGACGTCCTCCACAGTGGAGCCTTTAAGGCTGGCAATTATGGCAAGGAGGATAAGAATCCATGGGGCTAAAACAAGAGTTTCATCCCAAAAGCTATGGAGGTCCTTTTGTTTTACTTTTAAGCCATGTTACTGGAGGAGGGCCTTAAGAGCCTGCAATAGCGGCGTCCTCTGGTGGGGAGGGAAGTTGCCCATTACCATTACCGCATGGTGTTGTTTGATGGGGAGGGCTGGGATGGGACACTCCTGAATCAAAGAGACTGAGAAAATAATAACCCAGATCAAAAATGATAGACCAGAGGATGATCATGCAAACTACAAGTCCTAATGCTGGGGCCAGCTGAGACATATGGATAGAGTTTTTAGGACCCACGTATCTTTTGCTTAGTGGGGGGAGGGGCCAACACAGGCTTCAGGGCCGTGTGGCAGTTTGTGCCTTCCTGGGGGGGAGGAAGACAAACAAAGGAAAAAGGGATGGAAGGGGCTGCCTGCTCACCCACAGGCAACCATTAGCACATGGAACAACAAGGGGCTTTCCTCACCAATGATGAAGAACTGGGTGTTTTGCTCACTGGACATTCAAGAATGGGGTTTCGCCGAGGGAGCTACTCACCAAGGATCAAGGAGGGGACGTCTCAAGAACTGGGAGTTTTGCCAAATGCCGAGGGGGCTGCTCACTGGATGTTCAACGGGGCGTCTCGCCAGACGCTGATGGGGTAGAGGGTCACGGATGGGGGATCTCGCTAACACCGATGGAGCAGAGGGTCCCTGTTCAGGCACCAGATGTTGTGGTGCCCCCCAAGGCCAGCTCAGGAGGGAAGGTAGGGTCTCAGCCAAGTTGGGGTGAGCAGCGCAGAGTCATGACACAGACTCTGGGAGTTGGGTGAAAGCGGAAGCGAGACTCTGCAAACTCATTTATTCAGGAAGTGCACATGGGTTTTGAGGGGCTTGGCTGGCTAATCCTTGTATGGGGTGGTCCCCTTTTGGTGACCAATGACAGCCTGTCTCTGGATAGGACATCTCGTAGTAGGCTTATTGTGAGCATTGGGACTGTAACTGTTGTCACACCAAGCCTGCATAGAACGCCATTTTCACAGAAGCCACTTCCTGTTTTCTTCTACCATGCAGTCTAGATAGGACTAGGCCAATATTGTGCCATACAACCAGCTGTCTTAGCTCAATAATGACATAAATAAATGCAAGGATGAATTTCAAGAAGCCCAAAAAAATCAGAAAATGATGTGAAAAAGGAACTTGACAGAGGATTGGAAATTACACATAACACATGTGGGAAATGTGGGATGGCCTTAAACACTTCAACATTAGGATCATGGGGATACCAGAGGGAAGAAATTCAGACCAAAGGAATCAAGAACTTATTCAACAAAATTATTGAAGAGAACATTCCCAATTTCTCAAAAGAAAGTCCCATCAAGGTACAAGAAGCTAACAGAACTCCAAACAGACTTGACCAAAGCAGAGAAATTCTCCAAGACATATTATCATTAAAACCCTAAATATTGATAGCAAGGAGAAAGTCCTAAAAGCAGCTATGGAAAAATAACACATTACATATAAAGGTAACCCCATCAGAATTACTTCAGACTTATCAATGGAAACACTCAAAGCTAGACGGGCCTGGAATGGAACACTGCAAAGTCTAAGAACTTATGGCTTACAACCCAAACTGCTATACCCAGCAAAAATATCCCTCATAATAGATGGTTTAAAAAATCCTTCCATGATAAAACACAGCTGTACAACAATAGGGACACAAAGCCAAATCTACAGAGAGTACTTCAGGGAATTCTCCACACAAAAAAATCAAATAACCAACCTGAAGAACATAAAAGAAACACATCACAATAACCATACTCAAAGAAGACACTTAAAACAACCCTTCAAAGTCCAAAAGAACACAAAACCACCACATCATGGCAGGGATTAAATCAAACCTCACAGTTATTACTCTTAACATTAATGCCTTAATTCACCCATCACGAGACATGAGCTAACAGGATGGATCAGAATATTAGACCCCTCAATCTGCTGTCTTCAAGAAACCCACCTCACCACTAAAGACATCCACCTCCTCAGGGTGAAAGGGTGGAAAATGATATTCCAAGCAAACACAAACAAGAAACAAGCAGGCATCACGATACTAATATCAGATAAAATAGACTTCAAGCCAAAAGTAATCAAAAAAGACAAAGAAGGCCACTTCTTACTTATCAAGGAACAATCCAACAAGAGGATATCACAATCATCAATCTTTACACACCAAACACAGGTGCACCACAACTCATAAAATAAAACCTACTAGACAACAAAACAAAAATAACCACCAACACCATCATAGTCAGAGACTTCAATAGTCCACTATCAGAAATATGTAGAACATCCAAACAGAAAATTAATAGGGAACTAAGAGAGCTTAACATCACCATAGAGCAAGTAGACCTAACAGACATCTACAGAACATTCTACACCAGAATCTACAGATTACACATTCTTCTCAGCAGTCCATGGAACTGTCTCTAAAAATAGAACATATACTGGGCCACAAAGCCTGCTTCCATATTTTCAGGAAAATCAATATAATTTCCTCCATGCTATCAGACCACAATGCTGTAATGCAACAAATTAACAACAAAAGGTACACCAGGAATCCCTCCAGCTCCTGGAAACTGAAGAACACACTTTTAAACAATAAATGGATTGTGAATGAAATAAAAAATGAAATTGCAAAATTTCTAGAGTTAAATGACAACGAGAACACAGCATACCAAAACTTATGGGACACAATGAAGGCAGTCCTTAGGGGGAAAATCATAGCACTAAATGCCTTTGGATCAAATCAATAACCTAACCATCCACATAAAGACATTGGAAAAACAAGAATCCAACCTAAAAAGCTCCAGATAAAAAATAAATAACATCAAAACAGAAATTAATGAATTGCAAACTAAGAAGGCAATTAAGAAAACTGATGAAACAAAGAGCTAGGTTTTTGAAAATATTAACAAGATTGATAAACCTCTGGCCAATATGATCAAGAACAAAAAGAGACACTTCAAATTATCAAAATTAGAAATGAAAAAGGAGACATCACAACAGACATAAGTGAAATTGGGAGAATCATCAGGACTTATATCAAAAACCTCTACGCCACAAAACAGGAGAACATGGAGGAAATGGATGAATTCCTGGACACATATCACCTACCAAAACTAAACCCAGAGCAGATTAATCTCCTAAACAAACCTATCACACCCTTTGAGATTGAAGAGGTAATCAAATACCTCCCTAAAAAGAAGAGTCCAGGACCAGATGTCTTCTCAGCTGAATTCTATCAAACCTTCATGGAAGAACTGAAACCAACTTTTCCCAAACTGTGCCACATAATCAGAGAACAAGAAAAGAGCTCCAACTCCTTCTATGAAGTTAGTATCACCCTAATTCCAAAACCAGGCAGAGATGCCACAAGAAAAGAAAATTATAGGTCTATTTCCCTGATGAACATAAATGTAAAGATCCTGAACAAAATTCTTGCAAACTGAATTCAACAGTACATCAAAAGCATTATCCAACTTGATCAAGTAGGCTTCATCCCTGGAACGCACAGGTGCCTCAACATATGGATATCTATCAATGTAATACACCACATAAACAATCTTAAACACAAAAACTGCATGATCATTTTGATAGGTGCAGAAAAGGCCTTTGACAAAATACAACATCACTTCATGATCAAAACATTGGAGAGAATAGGTATGGCCAGTTTATATCTCAACATAATAAAGGCTATATATAAAACTCCTAAAGCCCAAGTAATATTTAATTGGGAGAGGCTAAAGGAATTCCCACTGAGATCAGGACCAAGGCAGGGGTGTCCACTATCTCCTCTGCTCTTCAACATAGTAGTGGAAGTCCTAGCTCAAGCAATACTACAGGAAAAAGAAGTAAAAGGGATACAAATTGGAAAGGAAGAAATTAAATTAGCCCTATTTGCAGATGACATGATTCTATACACAACTGATGCGAGAACCTCCATCTCAAAACTCTTAAAGGTGATTAACACCTTCAGCAAAGTAGCAAGACACAAGATCAATGCACAAAATCAGTAGCCTTTCTGTATGTAAAAGACAAAGATAGAGAAAAAGAAATAAGCAACATTGTACTATTTTCAATAACAACAACAACAAAATAAAATACCTTGGAATAACAACCAACAAAGTGAAGGACCTACACAATGAAAACATAAAATCACTCAAGAAAGAAATTAAGGAGGACCTGCAAAAATGGAAAGACCTCCCATGCTCCTGGATAGGCAGAATTAACATTGTGAAAATGGCAATCTTACCAAAATTATTATATAGATTTAATGCAATACCAATAAAAATCCCAACTTCTTTCTTCACAGAGATAGAAAAAATGATCTCAAAATTCATATGGAATGGCAGAAGGCCTTGGATATCCAAGAATATCCTCTGCAAAAGAAACTCCTCTGGAGGCATCACCATACCTGATCTAAAGCTATACTATAAAGCCACAGTAATGAAAACAACATGGAACTGGCATAAAAGCAGGAATATAGACCAATGGATGAGAATAAAGGACCTGGACTTTGGGTCAAGTAACTACAGCTACTTGATCTTTGAGAAAGGCTCTATCAATGTAGATTGGAAAAAAGACAGCATCGTCAAAAAATGGTGCTGGAAAAACTGGACAACCATATGTAGGAAAGTGAAACTCAATCCACACATCTCGCCATGAACAAAAATCAAGTCCAAATGGATCAAAAACCTCAATATAAACAGGAAACTCTGCTAGTACTGGAGGAAAAAATAGGAAGCTTCCATGCTATAGGAATGGGAAAAGACTTCCTGAACAAAACCCCAGCAACTCAGGAAATTAAACAATCACTCAACCATTGGGATCTCATGAAGGTGAAAAGTTTTTTTCACACACAAATATACAATAACTAAAGACAACAGATTACCCACAGAATGGGAGAAAATTTTCACCAGCTATACAACTGACAGAGGCCTAATTTCTAGAATTTACAAAGAACTACAAAGCCTAAACAATATATCATCAAACAACCCATTCACAAACTGGGGCAGAGAACTGCACAGGGAGCACTCTTTAACTGTTAGTGTGAATGTAAAATGTTAAAACCATTATGGAAAGCAATATGGAGACTCCTGAAAAGGATAACTACAGCCCTACCAACAGATCCAGTGCCTTAGTAGGAAATGGAACTAACCTAGATGTCCCTCCACAGATGAATGGATAATCAAGTTGTGGTACATTTACACAATGGAGTTCTACTCAGCAGTAAAGAACAATGAAATTATGAAATTTTCTGGGAAATGGAGGGATCTGTGAAGGATTATGCTGAGGTAACCCAGGCTCAGAAAGCCAAATGTCGCATGTTATCTCTCATATATGAATCCTGGTTACAAATGTATAGACTTGTGTGTGAGCTGGAACCAAAAATTGGTAGCAGAGGCCAGTAAGCTAGAAAAAGGTTATAAGGGAGGGAGGAGAGGGAAGGACTTAAGAGGAGGGTATTGTATATATGAAATAGAAGAACAGATTACAGGCAGGGGAAAGGCCTAAGTGAGGCCAGGGGAAGAGAATGTGTAAAAGAAGGGTGGGGGAGGGTCAATCAAAATTCAAGATATTCTGAATAAGACTTATGTAAACCTACTTTTTTGAATAATGGCACATCCAGAAGCTATAGATTGTTTCTAGAAAATTTCCAGTGCCAGGGATGGGATACCTACTACTGAGTTGTTGGCCAAGGAGGTCCCTGTTACCTCCAAAACACTAAAGGCCAAGGCTCTAGGTTTCCCTGGAGAAACAGATGGTAAGACCCTATTGCTGAAGACCTCACTTGCCTGATGGCAAGGTCACTGAGAAATCAAGCTGTTGTTGAGCAAAAAACCTTCTTCCTGTAGACCAGCCAACTGAAAACTGGAAAAAGCTGCACTTCATGCAGCCGTATGGGAGGCATAGATCATCAGCTGTGAAAACAGTGGACACTGGAAACCTCCAATTTGGCCAGACAGGCCTAATGACCGAACAGGTGCAATAGTGGCATGTCTGCTCTGGGGGAAACCAACTGCTCTCTAATTGGACTGAAGGCCTGCTCTATGGGAGGGTAAACATGCCTGGTACTGAAAAAACTAATCAGGGGAGGTCATGAGCCTCAGGGGTGTAAAGCCTACTCTTGTCTGGCTATATGTATATCTTATTCCCACCAAACTGCCCTGAAAGCACTACACTTAATGTTCATATGCATACATTAATGCTACTCTCACTTATGGTTAGAGAAGCTTCTCTTTTTCAGATGGCGATGACCACTGGGATGACCCAAAATGCACCATAGTGCTGAGAAGAAGGGATGGAGGAGTGTTCAGCACTAAAACATTTCTATCTCACCCTCCAAGGCTCAGGGTCCATTTGCGAAGAGGTGGTGGAATGAATATAAGAGCTAAAGGAAGGGCACGACTCCTTACAATGCAAATGTCCAGAGATAAACTGGCCTCAATATCCAAGACCTCACAGTGCCTAGTAGCACCTTCACAAGACCCTCATAATAGTAGAAAAAGATGATGACATCAAATTAAAAGAGGGACTAATGGAGAGAGGGAAGGGATATTATGGAGAGTGGAGTTCTGAAGAGGAATGGGGGGACAGGAGGGAAATATCATGGTTAATTGTCTGTAAGTATAGAAGTTGTCAATAAAATAAATTTTAAAAAGAAAAAAAGAATGACTGGGTAAGATGGTTGCATAGAAGCCACAGTAAATCAGCATAGCTTGGGAAATAAGCAGAAAATAGTAAAATACATTCTTCTACTGAAAAGTGAATGTGTATAAATTATTATCAACCACAGCAGAGAAGTATAAGAGACTAAGATCTTCCAGAAAGTAGGAAACTGGCCAGAATCCTACAGAGGCATCAATAGCCCCAGTCTGTGCCTACCTGCCCAGCACAGAACTGTAGGAGCAGAAACCAGATGGAGGGATTTTCCACTAACCTCAGCCTCCTTGGAAAGTGAAGAAACCCAAAAGAGAAGACAGCAGGACCAGCTGAGAAGCTGCTGAAGAGCACAAACAAGGCCAGCTGAGCAGCTACAGTACAAGTCCAGGCATCCTGTACTGTCTTCCATCCCCAAACTCTCAGTACTACAGTGAACCACTGGCAAACTCATTAAGTTCCCCACTGCAGGGCATCTAGCACAGCTGATCAGAATACCAGATCCACAGCATTACACAGGAGGATCTAGGTGGGCACTCAGAATTAGTGGAATTGGAAGCCATCCCAAATGGTAACAGGAACTACTGACACAAAAACATAGACATGCACTGGAAGTGCTAATCTCTCTTCCCATGTCAGGGAACGTTATGTGTTACATATTCTTGATTGGATTTACTATTCTCAAATAAGCTGTATTTTGGAGTTTACTATTGTTGCCTTTGATGTTTCCTGATTGATAGGACATTTGGCTTTTTCTTCTGTCATTATAAGGGGCAGGGTCTAACTTGGCCCCAGGCTGACCTGGAACCCATTTCAGAGCAGAATCTCAACCTCCCAATCGACAGGATTAAAGGTGTGGGGCAACAGACATGCTTAGGGACTTTAGCTTTATTAGATTGTATGTTTATTTTAATCCCCAGTCTTGCATAAATACTCTGTGCTGGTTTGGACTGAATGTGTATATTGCCCAGTTGAATTTTAGAATTTGCCAATAAATTGCTCCACCTAGTCTACTAGACTACTTGAATAGCAGGCAAATTCAACACCTGGGGTCACTTCTGCTGTTTTCTTGGACTATGAGAACTACACTTGGCTTAACTTAAACTCCTCCCCTGAAGTTAAGTTGGATTTGCATGGCTAAGAACACTGCAAATAATTAGAAAACCCAAGCATCAAATTACTGCAAGATGCAAAAATCTCTATATTATAATACCAGAAACACAAAAATCAAAAAAATACAATCTCATCAAAATTATAAATCCATCAAAAATGACCCCCCCAGTGAGACTGTTTTAAATGAAATGTCTGATAAAGATTTTTTAAAAATGATTATATCTATTCTCAAAGAAATCAAAGAAGAAATCAAAGGAATCAAAGAAGAAAATAAATTCCTGCTAAGGTCAGTACATGAGTAAGGAAATAGAAATAATGAAAAAATACCATTCAGAAAAATAAATAAAAAATAGTAAGTCAAATAGAAAACTCAGTAGAAAATCTCACCCATAGAATGGACCAATGAGAGGACAGAATATCTAAACTAGAAGGCTATGTGGTAGATCCAATACAGTCCAATAAAGACAAAGACAAATTAGTAAGAAGACATGAATGGGAATTTCAAGACTTTGGGACACTCTGAAGAGATCAAATTTATCAATTCAGGGCATAGTAGAAAGAGAAGACTATGACTCCAAAGGAATAGGAGTATTTTCAACAAAATCATAAAAGGCAGCTTGCCCCAAATATGGAAAGTGATGCCAATACAGATACAGGAATCTTATAGAATGCCAAACAGACAAAATCAGGAATGAACCTCTCACTGTCATATTATAATTAAACTACAAAATACATAAACCAAAGAAAATATATTGAAAGAAGTTAGAGAGAAAGATCAAGTCACATACAAAGGCAAGCCCATTAGGAAAACAGCAGATTACACAACACAAACTGTAAAAGCCAGAAAGGGCTTGGAATGATGTATTCAAAATTCTGAATGATAACAACAGCTAACCAAGATTACTTATCCTGCAAAATTATCCATCCAAGCAGACAGAGAAATAAGAGCATTTCACAATAAAACAGGATAAAGGAATATATGAACACTACACCAGCTCTCCAGAAAATATGTGAAAGCATCCTCCATGTGGAAGAGAAGGAAAAGCACATATAAGGAAACAGGAAAAAATAACCATACTGAAATAATAGTTAATGAAAGAGAGTAATGGAAAAAATGGAAGAACTGCACAATAAGAAGAATGGCAAGGGTTCTGGTCAAGATGGCGTCTGCCTAACCTCGCCACACCTTACAGGGAAGTAAAAGCAAGATATTTAAGCTTTTAAAAGATTTCTTAAAGGGTTTGCTGGCCCCTGCATCCAGCCAGAGGGAGGGGGTGGATGAAAAAATAGGGAATCCACTGATTCCCACGCTCTAGGACAGTGGCCACCACTGGTTAGGTCCTCGGGGTGGGGGTGACCCAAACCAGCGGCCAGACGCCCGCCATTACCCGCAAGAGCCTGGCACGAACCGATTCCGAGGCGCAGAGGACGCTACCACTCTGATCGATGGACGGAAGCCCGCCATTACCGCTACCACATGCGCAACCCGATCGGGGGCGTGGCTGACGCTGCTGGTCAGATCAACAGGCAGAAGCCCGCCATTACCCGCTAATGCCCGGTGCGATCCGACCTGGGGGCGTGGCGGACCCTGCCAGTACGATCGACCAGCGGAAGCCTGCCATTACCCGCTAGTACCCAGCGTGACCCAACCCAACCTGGGGGAGCGGCGGACGCTGCCGGTCTGATTGACTGGCGGAAGCCCACCATTACCTGCTAGTGCCCGGCGTGACCTGACTCGGGGGCGTGGTGGACCCTGTCGGTCAGATCGACTGGCGGAAGCCTGCTACTACCCACTACTGCCCAGCACAAACCGACCTGGGGGCATGGTGGACCCTGTCCATCCAATTGACAGGTGGAAGCCCGCCATTACCCACTAGTGCCCAGCACGACCTGACCTGGGGGCGTGGCAGACCCTGCCAGTCAGATCGACCAGTGGAAGCCCGCCACTACACGCTAGTGCCTGGCATGACCTGATCCAGAGGCACAGTGGACTCTGCCAGTCTGACTCATCCAGTCAGACCCCTCCCTCACTGGCCACATCCCCATCACTGGTCAGGTGCCCCCCTAGCTTCCCTGAGCCCCATTGGCAGTCAGGTGCCACCACTCCCCCCTCCCAGGGCAGATCAGGGACACAGGGAGGTAGGCCAGTGCTCCCACCCTACCCTGCCTCAGCCCAACTAGAGTGATTATGGTCCCCCATCCCTCCCACCTCCATAAAGAACACAGGCCAGCAGGCCAGTATCCCCCATCCCAGCCTACCAGACAGAACTCCAGGGACCACTGCCCTGACAATCACCACTGCGCCCCACCCCACCCCAGAGCAGCAGGCTAGCATTCCATACACAAGGTTACTGAATCATTGCAATGGGCAAACTACAGCGAAAAAGGAATAGCATGAAAAACCAGACACAAGTATTTCCACCTAGACTATCCAGTCCTACAATGGATGTTTCAAATCAAAGCATAGAAGAGACAATAGAATCAGAACCCCAAAATGAAGAGACAAGCTATGCAACCCTGGCCAAGCAAATAGCACAACTCACAGAAACTCAACAAAGAGCCAACAATTGTATGAATGTTATCCTTGCTAGATTGGACCTAATAGAAAAGAACCAAGAAGGGCTCCAAAGACAGTTAATGAACTGAAGGAGAATGAAAAAAAAAAAAAAGAGGTTCTCAATAACCAGCTGGCTAAGTTCAATGAAGACATAAAGAAATGCAGGGATGAACTTCAAGAAGCCCTAAGAAAATCAGAAAATGACACAAAAAGGGAACTAGACAGAGGGATGGAAACTATACATAAAAAGACCGTAGAAAATATGAACTAAATTGAACAGGCCCAAAACTCTATAGAAGCTCTTAAAAACAGAGTAAGTCAAGTGGAAGATAGAAACTCAGAACTGGAAGACAAAACAGAAGAAACAGTTCGTGAGTCCAAAAACTTCAACAAGTTCAAAAACTTCTGTGAACAGAACATGAGGGAAATGTGGGACACCATTAAGCGCCCAAACATCAGGATCATGGGTATACCAGAGGGGGAAGAAACACAGACCAAAGGAATGGAAAGCCTATTCAACAAAATAATTAAAGAAAACTTTCCCACTCTCTCAAAAGAAAACTCCATCCAGTTACAAGAAGCTAACAGAACCCCAAACAGACTGGACCAAAGGAGAAATTCTCCAAGACACATTATCTTTAAGACTCTAAACATCAAACACAAAGAGAAAATCCTAAAAGCAGCCAGGGAAAAACAACACATTACATATAAAGGGAACCCCATTAGAATTACCTCAGACTTCTCAATGGAAACCCTAAAAGCCAGAAGGGCCTGGAATGGAACACTGCAAACTCTAAGAACCCATGGTTTCCAGCCCCAACTACTCTACCCAGCAAAAGTATCCCTCATAATAGATGGTGAAAGGAAAACTTTCCATGATAAAACTCATCTTTACAAGTATATGAACACCACCCAAACCTACAGAAAGTACTTCAGGGAATTCTCCACACAGATGAAACAAATAACTATCTTCCAGAGCCCTCAAGAATCAGTCCACATTAACCAAAAAAAACCCCACAAAGACCATAATCCACCACAACATGGCAGGCATTAAATCAAACCTCAAAGTTATATCACTGAATATTAATGGCCTTAATTCACCCATCAAAAGACACAAGCTAACAGGGTGGATCAGAAAACTGGACCCCTCAATCTGCTGTCTTCAAGAAACCCACCTCACCACTAAAGACATCCACCTCCTCAGGGTGAAAGGGTGGAAAATGATATTCCAAGCAAACACAAACAAGAAAAAAGCAGGGGTAGCTATACTTATATCTGATAAAATAGACTTCAAACCAAAAGTAACCAAAAAAGACAAAGAAGGCCACTTCTTACTTATCAAGGGAACAATCCAACAAGAGGATATCACAATCATCAATATTTATGCACCAAACACAGGTGCACCACAATTCATAAAGCAAAATCTACTTGGCAACAAAACAGAAATAAACACCAATACCATCATAGTCAGGGACTTTAACACTCCATTATCAACAATGGATAGATCATCCAAACAGAAAATTAATAGGGAAGTAAGAGAGCTCAACAACACCATAGAACAACTAGACCTAACAGACATATACAGAACATTCCACCCAAAATCTACAGATTACACATTCTTCTCAGCAGCCCATGGAACCTTCTCTAAAATAGATCATGTACTGGGCCACAAAGCCTGCCTCCATATTTTCAAGAAAATTGAAGTAATTTCCTGCATGATATCAGACCACAATGCTATAATGCTAGAAATCAACAACAAAAAGTACACCAGGAATCCCTCTACCTCCTGGAAATTGAACAACACACTTTTAAACAATAAATGGGTTATGGATGAAATAAAGAATGAAATTGCAAAATTTCTAGAATTCAATGACAACGAGAACACATCATACCAAAACTTATGGGACACAATGAAGGCAGTCCTTAGAGGAAAAATCATAGCACTAAATGCCCTCATAACAAAAACAGAGAGATCCCAAATCAATAACCTAACCATCCACCTAAAGGCATTGGAAAAGCTAGAAAAGCCAACCCAAAAAGCTCCAGATTGAAAGAAATAATTAAGATCAGAGCAGAAATTAATGAATTGGAAACTAAGAGGACAATTAAGAAAATTGATGAAACAAAGAGCTGGTTCTTTGAAAAAATTAACAAGATTGATACACCCCTGGCCAATTTGATCAAGCGGAAAAAAGAAACACTTCAAATCAACAAAATTAGAAATGAAAAAGGAGAGATCACAACAGACATGAGTGAAATAGGAAGAGTTATTAGGACTTACTTCAAAAACCTCTGCTCCATAAAACAGAAGAACATGGAAGAAATGGATGAATTCCTAGATACATACCACCTACCAAAGCTAAGCCCAGAGCAGATTAATTTCCTAAACAGATCTATCACACCCTTCGAGATTGAAGAGGTAATAAAACACCTCCCCAAAAAGAACAGTCCAGGACCAGACAGTTTCTCAGCAGAATTTTACCAAACCTTCATGGAAGAACTGAAACCAATTCTTCTCAAACAGTGACCCACAATTGGAGAACAGGGAGAGATCCCCAACTCCTTCTATGAAGCTAGTATCACCCTAATTCCAAAACCAGGCAGGGATGCCACAAGAATGGAAAATTATAGGTCCATTTCTCTGATGAACATAGACGCAAACATACTGAACAAAATTCTTGCAAACTGAATTCAACAGTACATCAAAAACATTATCCACCTTGATCAAGTAGGCTTCATCCCTGGAATGCAGGGGTGGTTCAACATACAGAAATCTATCAATGTAATACACCACATAAACAAGCTGAAACACAAAAACCACATGGTCATTTCAATAGATACAGAGAAGGCAAAATACAAAATACAAAATACAACATCACTTCATGATCAAAACATTGGAGAGAATAAGCATAGACGGCCCACATCTCAACATAATAAAGGCTATATACAAAACCCCAAAAGCCCAAGTAATTCTAAATGGGGAAAAACTGAAGGAATTCCCATTGAGGTCAGGAACAAGACAGGGGTGTCCACTCTCACCTCTGCTCTTCAACATAGTGCTAGAAGTATTAGCTCAAGCAAAAAGACAGGAGAAATAAATCAAAGGGATACAAATTGGAAAGGAAGAAGTTAGCCCTATTTGCAGATGACATGATTCTGTACATAAGTGACCCGAGAACTTGCATCTCAAAGCTCTTAAAGGGGATTAGCGCCTTCAGCAAAGTAGCAGGATATAAAATCAATGCACAGAAATCAGTAGCCTTTCTGTATGCAAAGGACAAAGAGATAGAAAAAGAAATAACTAACATCGTCCCATTTTCAAATGCAACAAAGAAAATAAAATACCTTGGAATAACATTGACTAAGGAAGTGAAAGATCTATACAATGAAAACATAAAAACTCTCAAAAAAGAAATTGAGGAGGTCCTACAAAAATGGAAAGACCTCCCATGCTCCTGGATTGGTGGAATTAACATTGTGAAAATGGAAATTTTACAAAAGCACTCTATAGATTCAATGCAATGCTGATAAAAATCCCAACTTCCTTCTTCAATGAGATAGAAAAAACTATCTCAAAATTTATATGGAAAGGCAAAAGGCCTCGGATATCCAAGCTCATCCTTAGCAAAAGAAATACCTCTGGAGGCATCACCATACCTGATCTAAAGCTATACTACAAAGCCATTGTAATAAAAACAACATGGTACTGGCATAAAAACAGTAATATAGACCAATGGAACAGAATTGAAGACCCAGATTTCGGATAAAATAACTACAGCTACTTGATATTTGACAAAGGCTCTTCCAACGCAGCATGGAGAAAAGACAGCATCTTCAACAAATGGTGCTGGACAAACTGGACAACCATATGTAAGAAAATGAAACTCGACCCACACATCTTTCCATGCACAAAAATTAAGTCCAAATGGATCAAAGACCTTAATATAAAACCAGAAACTCTGCATCTACTGGAAGAAAAAATAGGAGGAACTTTCCGCAACATAGGAGTGGGAAAAGATTTCCTGAACAAAACCCCAGCAGCTCAGGAAATTAAACAATCACTCAACCATTGGGATCTCATGAAGCTGAAAAGCTTTTTCACTGACATACTATAACCAAAGCCAGCAGATTACCCACAGAATGGGAGAATATTTTCACCAGCTATACATCTGACAGAGGCCTAATTTCTAGAATCTACAAAGAACTCCAAAACTTAAACAGTAAATCACCAAACAACCCACTCACAAAGTGGGGCAGAGATCTGCACAGGGAGTTCTCAGAGGAAGAAATACAAATAGCAAACACACATTTAAGAAAATGTTCAACATCCCTAATCATCAGGGAAATGCAAATTAAAACAACTATGAGATTCCACCTTACCCCAGTAAGGATGGCTAACATTAAAAAAAAAAAAAAAAAATGAAAACAAATGCTGGCGAGGTTGTGGAGAAATAGGAACAAGTCTTCACTGCTGGTGGGAATGTAAAATGGTTCAACCATTATGGACAGGTATATGCAGACTCCAGAAAAGGATGACCATAGACCTACCAATGGATCACGTTATTCCCTTATTGGGCATTTACCCTAAAGGCTCCAAGCCTCAGACCAGAGACATTTGCTCAACCATGTTTATAGCTGCTCAATTCATAATAGCACAAAGCTGGAATCAACCCAGGTGTCCATCACTAGATGAATGGATAACAAAGATGTGGTATATCTACACTATGGAATTTTATGTAGCAATAAGGAAAGATGAAATAAGGAAATTTGAAAAAAAAAGGTCAAACATGGAACAGATCATCCTCAGTGAGCTCACCCAAGAACAAAAAGATAATCATCGCATGGTCTTGTTTATCTGTCGCTCCTAACCTGAATCCACGTGACATGTGGCCAAACCTAATAAACACTCTGAGGACCAGACAAGAGGGAGGGTGGGATGGAGGGAGGGTAAGGGTGGGAGGGAATGAGAGGATGGGTGGGAGGTCAAGGGGGGTATACAAATTAGGACCCAAAAGGAAAAGATACTATAAAACTCTTTACTCTGAACAACAGGCAAAAACATTGATCCTTCAGCAGGCCCACAGAGGGAACACCCAAATCACAGGAATCTGGAGAGAGCATCATGAAGGCTAACGCTAATCTTGTCCTGCTTCTCTCTCTCTTCTCTTTCTCTCTCTCTCTCCCTCTCCTCTCTATACTCACTTCCTCTATAATATTATCTATCTTTTTCTTCCCTCACCTTTCTAGATGCAGACTTAAAACTCCCAGTGCCAGCACGGGGTTAACTTCCACAATGAGCTCTTGATCTGAGACACCTACAAGGTTTCCCCCCTCAAAAAAAGACAGACTTCTGTCAGAGTTCTTGGTGACCCACCAAAGGTTAATGGTAAGACCCTACTGTCGAAGACAGCATATGTGTGTGAGACCAAACACAGAGAGACCTGGCCAGAATCTGGAAGAGGGTCAGTCCCCAGACAGTTACCTCATCTAGTACCAAAGGGTGCTACACGAGCAACTGGGGGAAAATGTCCGACATTGGTCCAAACATCTTGCAGACTGAGATACCCAGTAGGTAACAACCTGACGTAATGCTCATATAAGTGCAGTAGTGGCAAACAGCCATGGTGGGTAACCAACTGCTCTTGATTTGGCTAATAGATCCACTCAGTGGAATGGAACACATTGCTGGAACTGGGAAATAAATAAAAAACCAGGTATACAAAATGAGCTCAGTCGCCAAGTTCAAGAGACCACCAAATGTGGGCTAGAAGAGAGCTGACACATATAAAATTCTCTCCAAAACATATATGGTCATCCCTTCTATCTAGTACTAACTTCTCTCTCCGTTGGAGAATTTGCTTATCTCTTTTCAGATGGACAATGAACCTGATGGGAGGATAAGCTAATCGCACCTCACCAGGGCCCCAGCTGAAACCATAGAACAATGCAGGGAAGGACAAGAATACAGCGTCCATGGTGATCACGACACCAGAAAATGGCTGAAGAAGATAAACACAGAGAACATCCAACTCCAACTAAGCCAGATATCCAGAGACACAGAGGCCCCCAAAACCTCATTACTGAAGCCAAACAAAAATGACCCCAATGTGGCTCAGGGAAACTCATGGAAGAGGGGGTGGAAAGATTGTTAGAGCCACAAGTTGGGACATTAAGCACAGAGACTGGGGCCTACCCCCCAGAACTCCTGATGGCCCCCACAATGCATGATCCACATTCCCCATTGATGAGGGTCCCTTTGGAAGAGGGAGGACAGGGAGGAGGATAATGGAACCAATACTATGAATGTAAAATCAGAATAATAGAAATGAAAAATAAAAAAAAAGAAGAATGGCAAGAATAAATACAAACCTTAATAATAATAACAATAATACCAGCTTTAATGTCTCAACCAAAAGATACTGGTTTGCAGACTGGATTAAAAAGCAGGATCCTTCTATTTGTTGGCTCCAAGAAACTCACTCTTCCATAATAGATGGACACTATCTTGGGTGAAAGGTTGGAAAATGGTATTACAAACAAATGGGCCTAGAAAACAAGCCAGTGTTGCTATCCTAATATCTGACAGGGTATACTTCAAACCAACATTAGTTAGGAAAGATAAAGAAGGTCACACTATATTGATTAAAGGGACACTCCAACAGAAAGACATTACAATCCTAAACATATATGCACCTAACATGGGGGCTCCAAATTTCATCAAATAAACACTATTAGAATTAAGGTGACAGATAACACCAAATACAGTTTTGGTGGGTGACTTCAACACCCTATTCTCATCAATTGACAGGTTATCCTGGCAAAAAATAAACATTGAAGCATCTGGATTAAATGAAGTCATAAAACAAATGAACCTAACAGATATCTATAAAACATTTCACCCAAATGCTGCAGAATACACATTCTTTTCATCAGCACATGAAACATTCTCTAAAATAGACCATATATTAGAACACAAAGCAATCCTGAACATATATGGGAAAACTGAAATAATTCCTTGCACTCTATCTGATCACAATGGGATCTAACCACAAATCACCAGCAAGAAAAGCTATAAAGAATATACAAAATCATGGAAGCTAAACTACTAAACAATGAATGGATCAATAAAGAAATCAAAGAGGACATAAAAATTCATAGAATCAAATGATAGTGAGAACACAACATACCAAAGCCTTTGGGACACAATGAAGGCAATCCTAAGAGGGCAATTTCTAGATTTAAGCACCTATATTAAGAAATTAGGAAGGTCACAAGTAAACAACCTAATGCTTCCCTTAAGGCCTTGGGAAAACAAGAACAAGGCAAACCAAAAATCAGTAGACAGGAAGAAATAATTAGATTAGGATTAATTAAGATTAGGGCAGGAATTAATGAAATAGAAACCAAAAGAACAATACAAAGAATTAATGAAACAAAGAATTGGTTTTTGGAAAAGATAAACAAGATTGATAAACTTAGTAAATCCAACCAAAAGAAAGAGATAAGAGACACAAATTAATAAAATTAGAGATGAAGAAGACACTATTAGAACAGATCACAAAGAAATTCAGAAAATTATAAGGACATATTTTAGGAATATATACTCCACTAAGTTTGAACATTTGAAAGAAATGGATGATTTCCTTGATTTACATGACCTATTGAAATTAACTCAAGATGAGATTAATCACATCAAGAGACCTATAACAAGTACAAAGATCCAAGTAGTTATTAAAAAAAAATCTCTCAACTAAAAAAAGTCCAGGCCCAGATGGATTCAGTGGTGAAGTTTACCAGACCTTCATGGAAGAATTAACACCAATGCTTCTCAAACTTTTCCATAAAATAGAAAAGGAAGGAACTCTACCAAACTCCTTCTACAAAGAAAACATCTCCCTCATACCAAAACCAGACAAAGACAGAATAAAAAAAGAAAACTATAGACCAAACTCCCTCATGAACATAGATGCAAAAATTCTCAACAAAATATTGGCAAACAAAGGCTGGAGAGATGGCTTAGCGGTTAAGGCGCCTGCCTGCTAAGCCTAAGAACCCAGTTCCAATCTCCAGGTCCCACGTTTAGCCAGATGCAAAGTGACACAAGGGCACAATGCTGCACTTGCCCACAAGGGGGCACACAATCTGGATTTTGTTCACAGCAGCTAAGAGATGCTGGCGCTCATCTCTATCTGTCTCCCTCTCCTCTCTGTCTGTCTCTCTCTGTGTCTCTCTCCAAAAATAAATAAAATAATTTAAAAAACATTTAAAAAATATTGGCAAACAAAATACAAGAATTTATTCCAGAGATGCAGGGATGGTTCAATATATGCAAATCAATAAATATAATATACTATATAAATGGACTGAAGGACAAAAATCACAAGATCATCTCAATACATGCAGAAAGGCATTCGAGAAAAATCCAACATCCCTTCACCATAAAAGTCCTACAGAAACTGGGAATAGAACAAACATATCTCAACATAATAAAGGCTATTCATGACAGACCTACCACCAAAATAATACTAACTGAGGAAAAACTTGAAGGTTTCCCACTAAATTCAGAAACAAGGCAAGGGTGTCTACTGTCCCAACTTTTGTTTAATAGTGCTAGAAATCTTGACTATAGCAATAAGACAAGAGACACATGTAAAAGGGATTCAAATTGGAAACCTAGGGTTTAGGGTGTATGTACTTTCCTGGACTCTTATTTTTAGATGATATGATTCTATATATAAAGGACCTAAAGACTAACAACAGACTGTTAGAGCTGGTAAATACTTTTGGCAACATAGAAGTATACAAAATAAACACTCAGAAATCAGTAGCTTTCCTATACAAACATGCTGAGGATGAAATCAGGGAATCACACCCATTCACAATTGCCTCAAGAAAAATACCTTGGAATAAACCTAACCAATAAAGTAAAGGATCTCTACAATGAAAACTTTAAAACATTCAAGCAGAAATTGCAGAAGACACTATGAAATGGAAAGACATCCCACATTTTTGGATTGGAAGAATCAATATTGTGAAAATATCAGTCTTACCAAAAGCAATTTATACATTTAATGCAATCCCCATCAAAACTCCAATGGTATTCTTCATGGAAATAGAAAAACATCCTAAAATTAATTTTGAAGCACAAAACCCTCTAATACCCCTAACAGTTTTGAGCAACAAAAATAAGGCTGGTGGTATCACCATACCTGACTTTAAACTATATTACAGAGCCATAATAACAAAACAGAGCATAGCACTGGCACAAAAACAGACAAGTAGGTCAAAGGAACACAATTGAAGACCCAGATGTAAGTCCAGGCAGCTAGAGCCACCTGATTTTGACAAAAATGCCAAAAATACCCATTGGAGAAAAGATAGTCTCTTCAACAAACAGTGCTGGGAAAACTAGACATCTATATGTAGAAGGATGAAAATAGATCCTTATCTCTCTCCATGCACAAGAATTAAGTCCAAATGGATCAAAGACCTTAATATCAGACCCGAGACTCTGAAACTGCTAGAGGACACAGTAGCAGAAACCCTTCAATATATTGGCATAGGCATTGACTTTCTAAATATAACCCCAGTTGCTGAGGAAACAAAATCACTAATCAACCACTGGGACCTTACAAAATTATAAAGCTTTTGTACAGCAAAGGACACTGTGAACAGAGCAAAGAGGCAACCTATAGAATGGGAGAAAAATTTGCCAGCTACACATCTGACAGAGGATTAATATCCAGTATAGACAAAGAACTCAAAAAACTAAATAATAAGAAATCAAACAACCCAATTAAAAATGGGCTATGGAACTAAATAGAGAGTTCTCAAAAGAAAAAGTACTGATGGCATACTTTACATCCTTAGCCACCAGGGAAATGCAAATTAAAACTACCTTGAGATCCCATCTCACTTCTGTCAGAATGGCTGTCATCAAGAAAACAAATGACAATCCAGGCATGGTGGCACATGCCTTTAATCCCAGCCCTTGGGAGGCAGAGGTAGGAGGATTGCCATGAGTTTGAGCCCACCCTGAGATGACATAGTGAATTCCAGGTCAGCCTGAGCTAGAGTGAGACCCTACCTCAGAAAACAAACAAACAAACAAACAAACAAACAAACAAACAAACAAACAAACCCCAAATGACAAGAAATGCTTACCATTTCTTGTGGATGTGGAGGATGTGGAAATAATAAAGAACTTGGTGTCAGAGCTAATTTCTTCCTGAGACAGTCCCTAGCCTTAACCAATCAGATGTCTCTCTGGTTCACTTGAACCAGAAGATAGCCCACCACCCTAAGGTTATAAATACCTTTGCAAGGGGAAGGCAGGCTCTCTCATTACTTGGGAACTTCCAGCTGTGGGTGAGTTTTTCCCTTGGCTGGGCCTGGGCTCAGCTTAGGCCTAGCTCAGGTCCAGCAGGGATGGTCCTCTAACCCTTACTCTCTGCATAGGTTCTTTATTCCCTTTAGCTCCCCACATGGCAGGAGCTCCTTGAACTTTCTTTTCTTTTTTATTTCCATACTTTTTTCCCCAGGCCCTCCATGTGCAATCTCTAGCCATGTGGGTGCCTTTCCTTGGCTCTACTTCCCTCAATAAATATAATAATTTAACAATTATCCTTCTCAGTTTTCTGAGAAATTAGAAACAAACCTAGGGTTTAGGGTGTATGTACTTTCCTGGACTCTTAGCACCCCATTACAATGCATTCAAACTTCCACACTTGTTTTTTTCTTGTAGTTTTTGTGTTTTTCTTATAGTCCTTATTTAGTTTCTTTGTAAGTATTAAAATCTGTAATGCTTTTTTATTGACCAGAAGATATGGCATATTTAAATTTTCATTCATTCTGCTTACTTTTTACATTACTGTATTAGTCAGGGTTCTCTAGAGGAACAGAACAGATAGAATGAATTGTATTAAAAGGGAATTTATTGGATTAACTTACAACAGTCCAGCAATAGCAGGTTGCAGGCCCGAGAGTCAAGGAACCCGGTAGCTGCTCAGTTCACAAGGCTGGATGCCTCAGAAGTCCCAATCTGGCAGTGAAGGCCTGAAGGCATCCTGGAGAGACACTGCTCTTCCGTTCACTCTGGAAAGCAGCAAGCAGCAAGCACCAAGCAGAGAACAGCGAGCAGCACCAGCAGCCAGGTGGGAGGAGAGAGAGAGAGGCCTTTCTTCCCAGAGCTTCTTTTTATCAACCAGCCCCCTCCTCCAAGAAGGGCCGCCCACTCTGGTGGAAGGGCTCACCCTGGGGGAAGGATTCTTCCTATAGGCAACCTCAGAGACACACTTATGAGGAATGTCTGTGGATTCCTAAACAAATCAAGTTGACACAAACTTAACCATCACAATTACTATTGTGCAGACTTTACCTGTCCCATGTGTTGCACTGGACAAAGTTTAAATCACAGAACAAATAATCCATTTAGACAGTTTAAAAAGAAATCAAATGAGTAGTAGGTGACTGATGGAGTTGTTGGAAGGGTTAATATACAAGGACCTGGGTCACTTGCCCTTCACCTTAGCATAATTCATATGACAAGTGTCAGGAATATTAGTTCTGGAATCTGCTGCAGATGTCTTGAATCAAAACCTTTGGGCATGTGTATATGGATTACTAATGAGTTCATCTGCTGGCTAGAACAGGTTGTCAAGGCTAAGAACCACTGTGAGCCTGGGGTGCCAGGATCCACTTTCATGGCAGAACTGGGACATCTAGAGAGTTGATTCTTCTGCCATCACAAATCTATGTGCTGATTCACATGTTGCTGCTCTAGCCAGTGCATCCAAAGCTGTGCTTTCTTTGCCCTTGCTGGAAGATGCCATTGTTTGGCTATTCCTGTCCCCAAAAAGCACCTCTGTGGGACTGGAGAGATAAATCAGTAGTTAAAGGTGCTTGTTTGCAAAGTCTGATGGCCCCAGTTCAATTTCCCAGTACCCAAGTAAGCCAGATACACAAAATGGTGCATGTTTGCAGTGGTAAGGGGCCCTGGTGTACCCCTGCTCTCTCTCCTTGCAAGTAAATAAAAATATTTTAAAATGTACTGTGAACAAGCCAGGTATAATGGGCAGTACTTGGGAGGCTGAGGTAGGAGTGAATTTGAGGCCAATCTGGAGCTACAGAGTGAGTTCCAGGTCAGCCTGGGCTAGAGGAAGACCCTATCTTGAAAAACAAAACAAAACACAAACTACATATATTTCCACTCCTAGTTTTGCAGGTGCATAGGGGCAAAGGGTCTCACTGATATCCTTAAACTGAATCCTCCTGCCCCAATCTCCCTAGTGCTAGGATTATGGGTGTATACCTCTATGCCCAGCTGCATACATTGTTCTTGATACAAATTGCCAAATAGCTTTGCAAAGAGCTATATGAACTTAAATATCCTATCAACAACAGTTTGATTATTTTACTTTTTAAAATTATTTATTTATTTGAGAGAGATAAAGATGCAGATAGAGAGAGAATGGGCATGCCAGGGCTTCTGGCCACTGCAAATGAATTCCAGGTGCATATGACACCTTATACATCTGGTATTACGTGGGTACTGGGGAATTGAACTTTGGATATTAGACTTTGCAAGCAAGTGCCTGAACCACTGAACAATCTCTCCAGCTGGAGCCTTCTCTGCCATGATGGACAGTATTCCCTTAAACCATGAATCAAAATAAACCTTTCCTTCCTGAAGTTGCTTCTTTTAAAAAGTTTTTTTTAATTTATTTGAAAGGAAAGAGAGAGAAAGAGAGAGAGAGAGAGAGAGAGAGAGAGAATAGGCACATTAGGGCCTCCTGCTGCAGCATATGAATTCCAGATGCATGCTTTACACTGTGCATCCAACTTTACGTGGGTATCGGGGAATTGAACCTAGGCCTTTAGGATTTGCAGGCAAGCACTTAAAGCCCTTAAGTTGCTTCTCATTAGGTATTTGGTCACAGCAACAAGGACATAACTAATACAGCAGACTAAGTTAGTTGGATCTTGAATTTGAAGGCTGTCTAGACTATATAGAGAAATCTTGATTAAAAAACAAAAGTATGATGGGAGAGAAGGGAAGAAAAGCATCTTGTTAGGATCATGTTAAGATAATACATAGAGGGGTTTCTCAAATCCCTTCTTGTCTCTGTGGATAAGAGCTCTGCCTTGCTTCCTCTTACCTTCCCAAACCCCATCTTGCCTCCTTGAGCAAAAGCTATGTCTTCCTGTCTTTCCTTAAACTCCCTTTCTCTTCTCCCTCCTAAAGCTTTAAGCTACAATAAAATCTGTCTGAACCTTAACAACAACAACAGAAACATAAGATGATACACAGAAAAAAAAAACCTTGCCTATTGTATGGGTGAAATGTGGACAGAATTTGTGAAATAAAGATAGACCAAATGCCATTTTATCTAGGAAGTACTACCTGTAAATCTCTAATTGGTTACCTTATCACCACAAAAGGTCAGTTGAGTGATTTCTAGAATGATTTCCTTTCTTCCTTCCTTCCTTCCTTCCTTCCTTCCTTCCTTCCTTCCTTCCTTCCTTCCTTCCTTCCTTCCTCTCTCTCTCTTTCTTTCTTTTTCTTTTTTTTTTTCTTTCTTTCTTTTTTTTTTTTGTTTTTTTGAAGTAGGGTCTCACTCTATCCCAGGTTGACCTGGAACTCACTATGCCATCTCAGGATAGCCTTGAACTCACAGCGATCCTCTTACCTCTGCTTCCCAAGTGATGGGATTAAAGGTGTGTGCCACCACGCCTGGCTCTTCCTAGAATGATTTCTGAGAAATTTTATTTTGGGATATAATTGATATCAAAAGCAACAAAAAATTACTTCATCTATCAACATGTTTCTATCCCTGAAACACTTTTGTCATCATGATGTTGAAAAAGCAAGACTCAACAGTATGCCAATTTTTGACTTTGGAAGAGGGCTAAACAAGGCAAACCATGAGCCCCCATGGAAGGAGTACCTTATAGGTAAACACATGGTTAGACAATTATTACTAAGCCAAATTCAAAATCATTAGACACCAGGCTGTTAATAGCTAACTTCCCAGAAGAGCTGTACATCTTGTTGCAACTTATCAGAAAATTGCTCAAGCATTTTATTAGGAAAGTAATATATTTTTTAAGGAGATTCCGTTCCTGGTTGGAACCAATTTTTCTTTATCAAAATCCACTTTATTTTATTTTTTTTTGGAGAGAGACACAGAGACAGACAAAGAGAGGGAGAGGGAGATAGATAGAGAATGGGCATGCCAGCAGTCTCTCAGCTGCTGAGAACGAAATCCAGATGTGTGCGCCCCCTTGTGGGCAAGTGCGGCATTGCACCCTTGCGTCAATTTGCATCTGGCTAAACCCGTGGGACCTGGAGAATGGAACCAGGTTCTTAGGCTTAGCAGGCAGGTGCCTTAACCACTTTAATTTTAAAAACTCAGAAAGGCACACAACATTAAATCTTCTATTTCTCTTGCCTCAGTACTGCTTAGGCTAGGAGCAGGGGGAGGCATTTCTCTTTCTTTAATTTCATACAACTCAACTGAGAACTAGAATGAACAGGTATTATTTGAGTTCTCTGAGACTGGCAAATATTAAAAGCTGATAAATTCTTTGGCAAAAATCTCTTTATAGGTTGGGGGGACTCAGGGGTTTACATTTTAAAATAACTTCCCACCATATTGCATGAAGTCACTACTAAAAATCATTATTTCAAAATCACTATTTTGGTATATAGGTATATATCTTAAGCTTTAGTAAGATCCTAAATCATGGTCAGGCAAAGATAGGACCAAACACTTGACTTTCAAAGTACTAAAACAGATCAGATAGCTAAATACACTATCATTACTGAAGATACTTGCAGACACATAGTTCATTTCCAGAGGAAGAAATAATACAAAATGAATACAAACGTATCCAGAGTGAATAAGCAGTGGAAAATACAATTATGATCAGTACCAGGTGATTTTAAAAACATAAAATGTGCACCTGTAGGTAAGGGCAATGAAGGGTAAAGGCAGGTATGGCTGCTTGGACACATCAGGGTGGCGAAAAATGGCAAAACCAGGCTCTGAGTACAAAGCAAGGGAAAGCCAAAAAGGACTAGTCACCAACTCAGACTCAAACAGTAGGCAATACAGGACCATTCCCTTCCTAATAGCTATTCTCTAAGCATGGACCTTAGCCAATCTCAGGTTCCCATTGGTACAAAGACCAGATTTTTAAGTTTGTTATCCTAGAAAATCATACAATCTATTTGTTATATGGATAGAGACCCAGAGCCTTTCTGATTTAGCAGAAGGGCTGAAAAGATTACAGACCTTATGAGTTAGCTCAAAATCACGACAGAGGACTGGAGAGATGGCTTAGCAATTAAAGCGCTTGCCTGCAAAGACAAAAGACCAAGGTTTGATTCCCCAGAACCCACATAAGCCAGATACACAAGGTGGCACATGCATCTGGAGTTCGTTTGCAGTGCCTGAAGGGCCGTTTTTTTCTCTCTCTGCCACTTTCTCTGTCAAATAAATAAAATATTTTTTTAAATTACGATAGATCTTGCAGCTGTGTGAACATTTCATATTCACTAACCAAACACACCTGTTCACCAAGATAGCAGTAGGTCTTTCATTCCCAAAGCCAAAAGGCCTCTCAAGTTCAGGGTGCAAAGGGGTTGGAAATGGGAATAACGGTTCAAGGGTACAAGATTTCAGAGTCAAAGGGGTTGGAAATGGGAATAACAGTTGGAAATGGAATAAAAATAACAGTATTTTTAGCATTAAGTGGAGATCTATGCCTATTACACACCATTGTGACTCTAGCCCAAGAATGATATATTTGAAAATTGAGAGATCATAAATGTTCTCTTCATACAAAAACCAAGCATGTGAGATGACTGTTACTCTCGTCACGTTATGTACCTACATTAAAAACACACACACAGCTGTAACTTGTTCTGGTGTCAGTCATACTTGAATGATGCTGGCGGACGTGGCTATTTACTGAGGCTGGAGCGGCGGGGCAGTGAGTGAAGTGAGCGCCTGCGCCCGCAGGGGCGCGTCGGGCGTTCCAGTGCCCTGGCTCACCGGCCCAGCCGTCTCATTCGCGGTCTTTGACGCGTGACCCGGTACGCTCGCGTTCCCCAGGGCCCATGTGGCTCCTCTGGGTGGCCGCCCCAGTCGCAGCGCCCCGAGCCCTGCTTCGGCTGCTAGGGAGAAGGCTAACCGCTGCCATGGCACAGCCGCTCATATCCGTGGACAACGAGGTGTTCGGGAGAGTGCAGGGTACGCGTCCCACCGTGGGGTGGCGGACTGGGAAGAGACGGTCTTAGAGGAGGAAGAGGAGAGAGCAGTGCTAAGCGCCATCCATCTTACGGGTGCTTTCCCTGGGACACACGGACTTCCGCCCAGCCATGACTCAGCTGCTTGGCTGGGAAGGAGGCCAAATGCGCGTGTGCTGGAGGGCGGGGGGAGCATGAACACGGAGGAACGTCTAGGCACAGGCACTGCCCACTGGGAAAGGTGCAAGCGTGTGGGAAAAGCAGGGACCTTTTGAACTGGTGGTCCTGTTACTTGGGTTTGAGTTACAGGAAGGCTATCTAAATTACGTTTGAGGGTTTGCTTCGTCCGAACTTATAGTACCCCTCTAGGTTCTCCCAGCCATCCCTTTGCCCCAGTGTTCTGGAGACCCAACCCAGGGCCTTGCACTTGTGCACTCTTTATCACTGAGCTTAATCCTAAACCAGCCTGAAGGAATTAACTTTTTCTTTGATCATTAAGCCACCCTTTGAAATTTATTCGGTGGAGGATAAATATTATAGTGATTTAATATTGGCCATCCTTCATTTAAAGAAAAAAAAAACAGGGTGTGGTGGTGCTCGCCTTTAATCTCAGAACTAGGGAGGCTTGAGTAGAGGATCCCTATGAGTTTTGAGGCCAGACTGAGTGAGCCTTGAGAGAGACCCTCCCTTGAAAAAGAAAAGAAACCAAAAAAAAAAAAAAAAACAAAAAAAAACCTCAAAAAACCCTCAACACCCACCCACACACCACACACCCTTTTAACATCGTGAAATTTTCCATTATTCCTTTTTTTTTTTTTTTTTTTCTTGAGGTAGGGTCTTCTTCAGCCCAGGTTGAAATTAGCCTCAGGCTGGCCTCCAACTGGCAGCAATCCTCCTACTTCACCCTACCGGGTACTGGGATTAAAGTTGTGTGCTATCACACTCAGCCCATTCATTATTCCTTTTTAAATACTCTAATATTCATTTTATTTCTGCCACAGAATTTTATCTCATGTTATACTTGAAAGTGCCTTGATACTCACCCTATCATACTTCTCTGCAGTATGCATGTATGTACATACATATATAAAAATGAGATGCTTTTTTCTTAATTTCCTTTGGCAATAAGTCTGTAAGTAGCTTTTTAAATTTTCATTTGGATTGTGTTACTTTATAATTACTAGAAAAATTGATGAAAAAACATAAATAGGGCTGAAGAGACGGCTTAGTGGTTAAGGTGCTTGCTTGTGAAGTCTAAGGACCCAGGTTTGATTTCCTAGTACCCATGTAAGACAGATGTACAAGGTGGCACATACATCTGGAATTCATTTGCAGTGGCTAGAGGCCCTGGTGTACCCATTTTCTCCCTCCCTCCCTCTCTCTCTCTCTCAAAATAAGTACATAAATAAAGTATTAAAAATGTTTAAAAGTATGGAAGTCATTAGTAAATTTAAAAGGTAAATTTGTGTTCAAAATTTACTTCTACGAGAGAAAGCTGCTTTTTTTTTTTTTAAATGGAACTCTAACAGGGGTCCTTGAATCCCAAACCCTGGGTTTGCTTATGTTTTTAATCAAAGAAGTGAATAAAAAAAGATTGAGAAGGATAATTTTAAATTATTATATTTATTGAGGGAAGTAACAGGAGCCAAGGAAAGGCACACACATGGCTAGAGATGCTGGGGAGAAAGAATATCCCATAGGGAGGGCCTGGCCAAAAAAAAAAAAAGAAAGAAAGAAAAGAGACAAAAGAAAATTGAAGGAGCTACTACCATGTGGGGAGCTGGAGGGGATAAAGAACCTATTTGGAGAGTCAGGGATAGGGGGACCTCCAGGCTGGGGCAAACCAGCCCAGGCCCAGCCAAGGGAAAAACTCATCCACAGCTAGAAGTTCCCAAGTGATCAGAGAGCCTGCCCTCCCTTTGCAAAAGTATTTATAACCTTATGGTGGTGGGCTGTTTTCTGACTTAGGTGAACCAGAGGGACTGCTGGTTGGTTAGGGCTAGGGGCTGTCTCAGGAAGAGGATAGCTCTGACACCAAGTTCCAGGGGCTGAATTTGATCAACCTTAATGTTTGAATCCTATGAAAGACCTCCCATCCAGGAGGGGGTCTAGGTTATTTGTGGAAAAACAGGTCTAGGGAACTAGGCAAGAGATAAAAAGTCAAATCATATTTGATTTCTAGCAAGTGCAAACTTTCCTGCCTTTTTTACCTTCAGAGGTCCAGTCATCCTAACTGTACCCGCTTTAGAACTTTGATTAAAGGAAGTGCTGAATTTTCATTTTATTTTGGCATTTTAAATTAACTAATTAATTAATTATTATTATTTTGGTTTTGTCAAGGTAGGGTTTCACTCTAGCCCAGGCTGACCTAGAATTCACTATGTAGTTTCAGGGTGGCCTTGAACTCATGGCAATCCTCTTACTTCTGCCTCCCAAGTGCTAGGATTAAAGGTATGTGCCACCATGCCTGGTGTTATTTTGGTATTACAGAGAGTTTTATACACTTTGAGGAAATATACCAGGATAATGTTAAAAATGGGTAAAAGTATGTCTTCCAGTCTTTGTACCTTTGCACACTAAAGGTATGGTACTCTGGTTTGAAATTTTCACAATAATCACTGAAACACATTACATCAAATATGAAAATGGAGCAAAGTTCAGCTGAAACTATTTTATCCAGTCCTGTAATTAGGGTGTGTGTGTGTGGGGGGGAGAATATGCATATGTGGGCAGATGATTGAGATTCTGTTTGTGCTTAGTGTCTCACTGTTACTTCATCCTCATCACAATTTTGTGAGATAACATGTTTTCCTTCTGTTTTAACAAAGGTACAGGCTGGTTTGGTAACTTGGAGAAGCCCTTGGCCAAATGGAATTTGATCCCACATTTCTCTGACTTTAAAGTTTACATTTTTTTTTTGTTTTGTTTTGTGGTGCTGGGAATTGGACCTAAGCCTTGCACATGTTGGACAAATGTTCTGTCACTAAGCTACATCCCTGGTTACGCAGCTCAGGTTGGTGTTCTGCTTGTTAGGTAGCCAGACTGGCTTTGAAATCATGATCCTCCTGCCTCAGCCTTCTGAGTACCAGGATTACAGGTGTGAACCATCATGCAAGGCAATTTTACTTTTAGATTATATAATATTTTATGTTAATATGTCATGTGTCTGTAATGGTTTTACTATATACTTATACTGTTGTGTAGATGATGGTAGATGAGCATCAGTTTGGGAGCAATGGTAAAAATATGGAATGGAAAATGTATTACATGTATAAATAGTGGATTTCAAAATCAGTTTTAGGATAATAACTTCTTTGATCTGCAGTGTGTTAAATGGGAGAGAATATATGCATACTGTAAGGATTGTCAAGGTATAGTGTATGGTACAAATTAACAATCACATATACACTAATAGGACAATTTAGGATATTAAAAAGTATTTCTTAATATATCCCTATGAGGCATTTTAAAGGTAACCACATAAAATGGAAATTTTTTAAAAATCCATTTTAAAATAAATGCTAAGCATGCTTATTACTGAAACAGTACTTCTGATTTGTATATGACACTCTGATGTTAATTGAACTGGTTACACTAAGTGTGTCTTCCCTGGTGTCATGGGAGAATGGGACAGAGTGCCTGCTTAAGCCCAGGAGCCCATCTTACAGCTGTTTGACATTAAGACAAGACACATGGCATTATCTTAACTGAGAGATATGTAATATGATAGTGTCCTTTCCCAGCAGACAGAAAGGCATAGGACACTTCACTGACTCCCACCTTCCCAACCCCACCCCACCTCATCTGTCCACCCTTCAGCCCAGAATACAGAGATGCATTAGTACAAGGTGCTGGGCTTTAGGTAATTGTTTGAACTGACCCTTCACAGAGACAGAAAAGCTGTGTTTGTATGTTTGTTTTTAAGTAACCCAAGTACAAATTTATATTGTTTTCAGCAAAATTGGAGTTCAGGTCTTTGATTTTTTAGCAAAAAGTGCCTGCTGTTTTAAGCACTGACTTGTATAAACAGTTTGCATGTCACTCCATCCAGTACGCTTAGGGGTTTTCTCATTTCTAGCTATATGGTTTTTAATCATGTAAGTAAAACATTAATTCTGCTGCATTTTACTAGAGGTTCTTGGTTGCAATAAAGATGCTGCTGAAATTTAAAAAAAAGATGTGTGCCACCATGCCAGGCTCGTGTCTTTTTTTTTGATATCATCATCTTTTCTTCCTATTATGGAGGTCCTGTGCAGGTAGTGCCAGGCACTCAAGGTCATGAATATCCAGGCCATTTTTATATCAATTTCTATTTTATTTTAATTATAACAGGTTATTTATTCTCTTTTATCCCCTCACCTCAGCTCCTGTTACCTTGGAGACCCTACTCAGGGGGGTTATGGTATTCAGTGAAGGGTCATGAAGGCCTCAGTCAGTCCTTATAGGGTAGTGGGGGATCATACCTCAGCATATTCCTACTTCCCTACAAATTTCATTTTTCTATACTGCTAAATAGAACTCCATTGTATAGATGTACAACATCTTCATTATCTATTCATCAGTTGAGGAACATCTAAGCTGGTTCCATTTCCTAGCTATTGTGAATAGAGCAGCAATAAACAAGGATGAGTAAGTATCTCTAAGGTCGTGAGAAGAGTCCTTAGGATATATGCCTAACAGTGGTATAGCTGGGTCATATGGTTAATCTATTTTTAGCTGTCTCAGGAACCTCCAAACTGATTTCCACAATGGCTGACCAGTTCATATTCCCACCAACAGTGTAGAAGGGTTCTTCTTTTCCACATCCTCACTATCATTTATTGTCATTTGTTTTCTTGATGATAGCCATACTGACAGGATGGAATCTCAAAATAGTTTTAATTTACATTTCCCTGATGGCTAAGAATGTAGAACATGTTTTAGATGTTAATAGGCCATCTGTAGTTTTTCTTTTGAGAACTCTCTAATTAGTGTCATAGCCCATTTTTTGATTAGGTTTGATTTCTTCTTATTTACTTTTTTGAGTTCATTGTATATCTTGGATATCAATCCTCTGTCAGATGTATAACTGGAAAAGATTTTCTCCCATTCTGTAGGTTGCCTCTTTGCTCTATTCAGGATCTTTTGTTGTACAAAAGCTTTTTTAATTTCATGAGGTCCCAATAGTTGATTAGTAGTTTTATTTCCTGAGCAATTGTAATAATTGTTGTCTATGCAATATGGTGAAGTGTTTCCCCTACTTTTTCCTCTAGCAGTTTAAAAGTTTCTGGTCTGATATTAAGGTCTTTGATCCATTTGGACTTGATTCTTATGCATGGAGAGAGATAAAGATCTATTTTAGTCCTTCTGCATATAGATAATCCTGCTTTCCCAGCACTATTTTTTTAGAGGCTCTTTTCTCCAATTAATATTTTCTGGCTTTTATTGTCACAAATCAGATGGCTATAGCTGCCAGGGTCCTCTATAATGTTCCATTGATCTACGTGTCTGTCTTTGTGCCAGTACCATGCTGTTTTTTGTTACTGTGGCTCTCTGAAGCATAGCTTAAAATCAGGTATACTGATAGTGCCAGCCTTATTTTTGATCAGGATCGTTTTTGCTATTTAAGGTTATTTTTTATAAATTGATATTTTTATTGACACCTTCTATATTTACATACAAAAAACAACATATTTTTCCCTCCCCTCCTCTGCCCTCCCCCCATTCCCCTTTAGAACACCAATCTCCATCATATCTCCTCCCTCTCTCCATTAGTCTTTCTTTTAATTTGATGTCATCATCTTTTTCCTCTAGTTTGAGGTTCTTGCCATGGTATTGCTAGGCACTGGAAGGTCATGGATATCAAGGTCAATTTCTGTCTGGGCAGTTGCATTGTAAGGAGTTGTGCCCTTCCTTTGGCTCTTCCATTCTATCCGCCCCCTCTTCTGCAATGGTCTCTGAGCCTTGGAGGGTGTGACAGAGGTGTTTCAGTGCTGGGCACTCCTCCATCCCTTCTTCTCAGCACTATGTTGCCTTTTGGGTCATCCCAGTGGTCATCGCCATCTGAAAAGAGAAGCTTCTCTAACCAGAAGTGAGAGTAGTGTTAATATGTGAATATGAGCATTAAGTGTAGTATTTTCAGGGCAGCTTGGTGGGAATAGTATATACATTTAGTCATACAAGAGTAGGCTTTATACCCCTAAGGCTCATGACCTCACCTACCATAGACTTTTGCTTAGGTTTTTCAGTACCAGGTATGTATTCCCTCCCATAGAGAGGGCCTTCAGTCCAATTATGGAGCAGTTGGTTACCCCAAGAGTAGACACGCCACTATTGCACCTGTTCATTCCTTGGGCCTGTCTGGCCAAATTTGAATATTCAGTGTCCACTGTTTCCACTGCTGATGACTTCTGTCTCCCATACACTGCATGCAGTGCAGCTTTTTCCAGCTTTCAGTTGGATGGTCTACAGGGAGAAGGTTTTCTGCTCAGCACCAGCTTGCTTTCTCAGTGACCTTGCCTCTCAGGCAAGAGATGTCTTCAGCAATAGGGTCTTACTATCTGTTTCTCAAGTGAAACCAAGGGCTTTGGCAATAGCCTTTAATGTTTTGGAGGCTACCAGGACCTCCTTGGCCAACAACTCACTGGAAGGTATCCCATCCCAGGTACTGAAAATTTTCTAGTAACAGTCTACAGCTGCTAGGGCCATTATTCAAAAAAGTTATTTTACATAAGTCTTATTCACAATATCTTGAATTTAGATTGACCCTCCCCTGCCCTTCTTTTATGCATTCTCTTTCCATGGCCTCATTTAGGCCATTCCCCTCCCTGTAATCAGTTCTTCTACTTACATATGTGCAATACCGTACACTTAAGTCCTTCCTCCCTCCCTTATAGCCTTTTACCAGATTACCCATTTTTGGTTCCAGTTCACACACAAGTCTACATTTGTAGCTAGGATCTACATATGAGAGAGAACATGTGACGTTTGGCTTTCTGAGCCTGGATTACCTCACTTAGTATAATCCTTTCCAGATCCATCCATTTCCCTGCAAATTTCATAATTTCATTTTTCTTTACCGCTGAGTAGAACTCCATTGTGTAAATGTACCACATCTTTATTATCCATTCATCTGTGGAGGGACATCTAGGCTGCTTCCATTTCCTAGCTATTGTGAATAGAGCAGCAATAAACATGGTTGTGCAAGTATCTCTAAGGTAGTGAGAAGAGTCCTCTGGATATATGCCTAGGAGTGCTATAGCTGGATCATATGGTAAATCTATTTCTAGCTGTCTCAAGAAACTCCACACTGATTTCCACAATGGCTGGACCAGATTACATTCCCACCAACAGTGTAGAAGTGTTCCTCTTTTTCCACATCCACGCCAACACTTATAATTTGTTTTCTTGATGGTAGCCATTCTGACAGGAGTGAAATGGAATCTCAAAGTGGTTTTAATTTGCATTTCCCTGATGGCTAAGGATGTGGAACACTTTTTTAGATGTTTATATGCCATCTGTATTTCATTTTCTGTGAATTCTCTATTTAGTTCCATAGCCCATTTTTTAACTGGGTTGTTTGAATTCTTATTATTCTGTTTTTTGAGTTCTTTGTATATTCTGATATTAATCCTCTGTCAGAAGTATAGCTGGCAAAGATTTTCTCCCATTCTGTAGGTTGTCTTTTTGCTCTATTCACAGTGTCCTTTGCTGTACAAAAGCTTTGTAATTTCATAAGGTCCCAGTGGTTGATTAGTGGTTTTATTCCCTGAGCAATTGGGGTTATATTCAGAAAGTCCTTGCCTATGCCAATATGTTGAAGGGTTTCCCCTACCTTTTCCTCTAGCAGTTTCAGAGTTTCAGGTCTGATATTAAGTTCCCTAATCCATTTGGACTTGACTCTTGTGCATGGAGAGAGACAAGGATCTATGTTTATCCTTTTACATACAGATGTCCAGTTTTCCCAGCACCACTTGTTAAAGAGGCTATCTTTTCTCCAATGAGTATTTTTGGCATTTTTGTCAAAAATCAGGTGGCTGTAGCTGCCTGGATTAATATTTGGGTATTCTATTCTGTTACATTGATCTACCTGTCTGTCCTTGTGCCAGTACCATGCTGTTTTTGTTACTATGGCTTTGTAATATAACTTAAAATCGGGTATGGTTATACCACCTGCCTGATTTTTGTTGCACAAAATTGTTTTGGCTATTCGAGGTTTTTTGTGTTTCCTGATGAATTTTAGGATTGCTTTTTCTATTTCTGTGAATAATGCTATTGGGATTTTAATGGGGATCGCCTTAAATGTGTAGATTGCTTTTGGTAAGATTGACATTTTCACAATATTGATTCTTCCAATCCAGGAGCATGGGACGTCTTTCCATTTCCTTGTGTCTTCTGCAATTTGTCGCTCGAGTTTTTTAAAGTTCTCATTGTAGAGATCCTTCACTTCCTTGGTTAGGTTTATTCCAAGGTATTTTTTTTTTTTGAGGCAATTGTGAGTGGGAGAGATTCCCTGATTTCATCCTCTGCACGTTTGTTGTTAGTGTATAGAAAAGCTACTGATTTCTGTGTGTTTATTTTGTATCCTGCTACATTGCTAAAAATGTTTATCAGCTCTAACAGTTTGCTGGTGGAGTCCTTAGGGTCCGTTATGTATAGAATCATATCATCTGCAAATAATGATAATTTGATCTCTTCCCTTCCGATCTGTATCCCCTTTATGAGTGCCTCTTGCCTTATTGCTATGGCTAAGACTTCCAGTACTATATTAAATAGAAGTGGGGAAAGTGGACACCCTGTCTTGTTCCTGAATTTAGAGGAAAAGCTTCAAGTTTTTCCCCATTTAGTATTATGTTGGCTGTAGGTTTGTCATAAATAGCTTTTATTATGTTGAGATATGTTCCTTCTATTCCCAGTTTCTGTAATACTTTCATCATGAAGGGGTGTTGGATTTTGTCAAATGCCTTTTCTGCATCTATTGAGATGACCGTGTGATTTTTGTCCTTCAGACTATTTATATGGTGTATTACATTTATGGATTTGCGTATGTTGAACCATCCCTGCATCTCTGGTATAAAGCCTACTTGGTCAGGGTGAATAATCTTTCTGATATATTCTTGTATTCTGTTTGCCAGTGTTTTGTTGAGAATTTTTACATCTATGTTCATGAGGGAGATTGGTCTGTAATGTTCTTTTTTTGATCTGTCTTTGTCCAGTTTGGGTATCAGGGTGATGGTGGCTTCATAGAAGGATTTCGGTAGAATTCCTTCCTTTTCTATTTTATGGAAAAGTTTGAGAAGCATTGGTGTTAGATCCTCCAGGAATGTCTGGTAAAATTCAGCAGTGAATCCATCTGGGCCTGGGCTTTTTAGTTGGGAGACTTTTTATGACTGCTTGGATCTCTGTGGTTGTTATAGGTCTATTTAAATGGTTTATCACATCTTGATTTAATTTTGGTAGGTCATATGAATCAAGGAAATCATCCATTTCTTTCAGGTTTTCAAACTTAGAGGCATATATATTCTTAAAGTATATCCGTATGATTTTCTGAATTTCTTTGGTATCTGTTGTGATGTTGCCTTTTTCATCTCTAATTTTATCAATTTTTGTCTCTTCTCTCTTTCTTTTGGTCAGATTTGCTAAGGGTTTGTCAATCTTGTTTATCCTTTCAAAGAACCAACTCTTTGTTTCATTGATTTTTTTTTGATTTTTTTTTTTGGTTTCCATTTCATTAATTTCTGCCCTAACCTTTATTATTTCTTCCCATCTACTGATTTTTGATTTGCCTTGTTCTTCTCTTTCCAAGGCCTTAAGGTGAATCATTAAAATTGTTTAGTTGTGAACTCTCTAATTTCTTAATATAGGCACTTAGAGCTATAAATTTCCCTCATAAGACTGCCTTCATTGTGTCCCAAAGGTTTTGGTATGTTGTATTCTCATCATCATTTGATTCTATGAATTTCTTGATTTCCTTTTAATTTCTTCAATGACCCATACATTGTTCAATAATGTACTGTTTAGTCTCCATGAATTTCTGTATGCTCTGTTGTTTTTCTTGTTGCTGATTTGCAGTTTAATCCCATTGTGGTCAGATAGCATACAGAGGATTATTTCAATTTTCCTGTATTTGTTAAGATTTGCTTTGTGTCTTATTATATGATCTATTTTAGAGAATGTCCCATGTACTGCTGAGAAAAATGTATATTCTGCAGCATTTGGATGGAATGTTCTGTATATATCTGTTAGGTCCATTTGTTCCATGATATCATTTAATGCAGATGTCTCTCTGTTTGTTTTTTGCTGGGTAGACCTGTCAAGTGATGAGAGTGGGGTATTGAAGTCACCCACTATTATTGTGTTAGGAGATATCTCTGACCTTAAGTCCAATAGTGTTTGTTTGATGAAATTGGGAGCCCCCATGTTAGAAGCATATATGTTTAGGATTGTAATGTCCTCCTGTTGGAGTGTTCCTTTAATCAGTATAAAGTGACCTTCTTTATCTTTCCTCACTAATGTTGGTTTGAAGTCTATCCTGTTAGAAATTAGGATAGCAACCCCTGCTTTTTTCCTCGGCCCATTTGCTTGAAATACTTTGTTCCAACCTTTCACCCTAAGAAGGTTTCTATCTTTTATTGAGAGATGAGTTTCCTGGAGGCAACAGATGGTAGGATCCTGCTTTTTAATCCAGTCTGCAAATCTGTGTCTTTTGGTTGGGGAATTGAGGCCATTGATATTAAGAGTTATTATTGAAAGATATGCATTTGCTCTCTCCATTCTTCTTGTTATGTAGTTCTTCCTGTTTTCACTGTACTCACTTGTTTTAACTGTTATTTGAGTATGGTTTATTTTTTCCTATTTCCTGCTGTGTGTGTTTTGCTTTCTCTTCAGCGTGAATGATTCCTGTAAGTATTTTCTGTAGGGCTGGTTTAGTTGCCATAAATTCCTTTAGCCTGTCTTTAGCCTATTGTGGAATGTCCTTATTTCTCCATCAATTTGGATAGATAGCTTTGCAGCATAAAGTAATATTGGTTGACAGTTTTTATCTTTCAGAACTTGGAATACCTCACTCCAAGCCCTTCTGGCTTTTAAAGTTTGTGTTGAGTAATCTGCTGTGATTCTGATGGGCTTGCCTTTGTAGGTGATTTGCTTTTTCTCTCTAGCTGCTTTCAATATATTTTCTTTGGTTTTTATGTTTGGTAGTTTAATTATAATATGGTGGGGAGAGGTTCTTTCTAGGTTTTGTCTGTTTGGTGTTCTAAAGGCTTCCTGTATCTGCATTGGCATCTCTTTCCCAATTTGGGGGAGGTTTTCTTCTATGATTTTGTTGAAAACACCTACTATGTCTTTGGAGTGAGACTCTTCTCCTTCAACTATCCCTTGAATTCTTATGTTTGATCTTTTCATAGTGTCCTGAATATCTTGAAATTCCCATTCATACCTTCCTATTATTTTGTCTTTCTCTTTGTTAGACTGTATTAGATCTGCTATCTGGTCTTCTAGTTTAGATATTCTTTTCTCTCCTTCATTCATTCTACTAGAGAGATTTTCTACAGAGTTTTTAATTTCACTGACTGTGCTCTTTATTGCTAGTATTTCCGATTGGGTTTTCTTTATTCTTTCTATTTCTGAATTTATGTCTAGTATTGACCTCCTTATTTCATTGAATTGGTTTTCTGTGTTTTCTTTGAATCCTTTCATTTCTTCTTTGAGTTCTTTAAACCCTTTCATTTCCTCTTTGAGTTCTTTGAACATATTTATAATCATTCTTTTGAAAATTTTCTCAGGCATTTCCTCTAACTCAGTCTCACTGAAGGTCATTTCTGATACATTAATACTTTTTGGTGGATTTATATTGTCTTGATTTTTTGTGTTTCTTGTATTATAATGTAGAGATTTTTGCATTTTGGATTAATTTAATGCTTGGGTTTTCTAATTATCTGCAGTAATATTAGATGTGTCAATCAATCTGGTATTATATATTTTCAGGGTAGGAGCTTAAGGTGCTAGGTATGGCTCTTAAGACTCTCAGAGTAATCACAAAAATGACCCTAGGTGTTGGGTTTGCCTACTATGAGAGTATTCAAGTAGGCTGAATGAAACAGAATACAGTCAGATTCTAAAAAATTTAACTAAACAATGTACCCATTCAATGAAATACAGCACAGAGTATTTGTGCAAAAGTAGGTGTTATGACAAACAGATCCTTTAATACCATCGCAGTCCCTAAGGCTGTGTGATGCCCACAACTGGGAGGCTAAGATTTCTGGACTGTAGAAGGTTCCAAGGTCAGCTTGTGACCAAGTGAGACCCTTTCCCAATGATTGACAGAAGAGGAAACAAAGGCACTACAAGTAAGGAAGCAACAGATGAGCAGGCCAAAATATAGCTTATTTACGAGTGTCAGATCTGACAGGGCTTATTTGGTGGCTACTAACCTGGTGTAATCCAAGTTACCTTTTGGGATGGTTTTGGTCTCAGCTATGCTGTAAGGCTGCTTGGGTCCTTCTTTGCTGTGTTTTGGGCTCAGGAAGGCCAGCTGAGTCTGTGGGTCACTGTTTTAATCGTGCCAGATGCTGGGTAGGTGAGTTCTCTT